>JBAMBR010001884.1:0-21954 GCA_037044475.1 Zaprionus obscuricornis
ATTTTATAATTATAAAAATATAAATAAATAATTACAAATAATTATAAGATAATTTTGTGCAAATAAAATATAGAAAATAATTTATTTTACATTTATTAAAAAAATATATTTTATAATTATAAAAATATAAATAATTAATTACAAATAATTATAAGATAATTTTGTGCAAATAAAATATAGAAAATAATTTATATTACATTTATAAAAAATATATTTTATAATTATAAAAATATAAATAATTAATTACAAATAATTATAAGATAATTTTGTGCAAATAAAATATAGAAAATAATTTATATTACATTTATAAAAAATATATTTTATAATTATAAAAATATAAATAATTAATTACAAATAATTATAAGATAATTCTGTGCAAATAAAATATAGAAAATAATTTAAATTACATTTATAAAAAAAAATATATTTTATAATTATAAAAATGTTTAATAATTTTTTATAAATAACATTAATGAATTTTTGAATTTCGGCAAATATATTATGACAAATATTTAAAGAAAGCATATTAAATAAATATTGAAAACTATTTTAAAAATAAAGATTAAAAATTCTATTTTAAGAATTTAATTTATTTAAAATTTTATTGAATAATTTAAAATTAGATTTATTTTTGTTATATTTGCTTGAAGCACCATGTGAACTATATTGCTATGCCACACTTCCTTTTGTTGAACAGTTCCCAGTAATCCATAAAATTTCTCACGTATTTGTTAATTGAATTAGAAAATTTTCTAACATTCCCGCATACTGATACATATAATATATATAAAACTCTGAGTAATTTGTAGTTGCCTCAAATTTACGCTTTGAACCTATCGCTAGGCATCTAACATATTTCAAACTTTCATTTGTTGTGGTTTCAACTAAACTTCTTAACCTCATCCTCCACTATGCTAGAATATTCAATTTTTGTTCTGTTTTTTGTTGTTGTCTTTTTATTTTATTTTATTTTATTTTTTTTTTGCTTTTCGTTTACATAGAAAATGTTGAAGAGCAGCTGAAAAATTTAATTGCCATACCCGTTTTTCGTTTTTGAAGAATATTTTAATTAATTCCCTCCCTCACACCCAAAACTTTATTTTACCCCACTCAGCAGCGAGCTGCCATCATTTCGATTTCTAATTGCGCTCAGCTCTTTTTTGATGTTTCTCTTGATGCTTTCATGTCAATTATTTGCTTTTGGTTATGCCTGAAAAATTTCACGGCATCCCAGTCGCCCCATTTGCCCCAATTGCGATTGTTTCCATGGCATACGGCACGAGGCACGAGGTGCGAGTCACGAATCACGAGACGCAAGACGCAAGGCGCATCTTCATTTTTCACACACTCAACTTTTCATTTTTCAGTTTTCAGCTTTTGTCTCTAGAGACAGTTGAAGAGAATTGAATGAGAGAGAGAATGAAAGAGTGGGGGGAAACTCGAGGCATGGGGAAGAATTACAATACAAACCCTTCTAGGTCTAACAGACAATTGGGGCTTTTCGCTCTGCTTGCACCTTTGGCAGAAATCAAAGCCAAAATGCCACGAGGCATTTTAATGGCAATTTCAGTTTCGTATTCGAGTGTGAGAGTTGCGCGACTTGTAGGCGCTATAGGAGACACACACACATACATACAATATAAACATAGAGAGAGAGGCATCACCTACATCATCAGCAGCATCATCATCATCATCATGTACATTGCCTGCCGTCAGTTAGCTGCCACCTTGTGCATATTTGCGGTTGCAAAGCTGCTGGCGGCGCGCGATTTCAACTTGCCAAGCTAACGCACAGTGCGTGGCACAAGTATTTGGTTCAACCGAGCATAAAACTAAAACTTGCCTTGAAAGTGTGTCAGAATTGCACACAGAACAGCAGAGCAGAGCAGAACAGAACAGAGAACAAAACAGCACAGAACTCGGTAGAGAATTCAGTTGAGAACACTTCATGGGGAGCCGCCACTCAAGTATAGGGAATGAGTTCACTTTTAGAATGCTGCTGACTGCGTGAAGGGTGATGTGCGAGGGGAAGTTGCTACGACAGCAGCAGTATTGCGTTTCTCAACGAAAGTTTTCATGATGGAAGAGGCAACATTGTTGAGGGGCTTTCCACGTATTTTCATATACAATCTACGTACATATCCGAGAAACTTACGCACAAAGTATGCGGTTTTGTAAGCAATGGCAAAACTCCATGGTTTCCCCTCGGTTATATTCCAGTTAATACTAAACTCTTCTTAAAGCTATTTAATACTGCGGAAGTTTATTATGAAATGCAATATGAAAAGATGAAATTTGATAGAGAGAATTATAAAAATTAATAGAGTAAAATAAATATATACAATTTTTTATAAATATTTTATTTTAGTATGAAAATTAATACATAAATATTTTACAAGAAATAAAAAAGAAAATTTATAAAAAATTATAAAAATTATTAAATAAAATATAATATGTAAATAAATAAATAAAAATAAATAAATAAAATAATAATAAGAAATAAATATAATTTTATATAAAGTTATTAACTATTTAATTTAATATAATATTTTAATACATAAATATAAAGTAAATATAATAATAAAGAAAAAATATTTAAAATAAAATATGATAATATTAAAACACAAAATATCAAATCATTAAATGTAATATAAAAATATAAAATAAATAGGAACAGAAATAACATATATGTATATGAAAATAAAAATTAATGTTTTAAAAATATTTTTATACCTTGCTGTTTTTTAATGAAATAAATTGATATGCATATATTTATTATTAATTTTTTTTTTGTTCTGCTTTTCTCATCACAGCTCACAACCATCTTCATTAATGGATCTGAAGTTTTAGATGTAACTGCTCTGATGCAAGAATCCAATCGACTTGAATATACCTGGTATCCACGTGCAATTTAAAACATCGACTTAACTTTCAAATAAAAATATTTACTAATCACATTTTTTATAAGTAAATTTTTAATAAAATAAAATATATGTAATTTATTATATTTCTTAATGTTTTTTTTCTTTGCTGAGGCGGAAAGTTAATTTTCAGACAGATAAACTAGTAGGCGAACATAAACTAGTAGCAAATAGCTTTAGTGTAAGGAGCGTCAAAAAGAAAGAGATGTTAATATTAACAGTATGCATTAAAATTGTTGAATTTAGTTTGGTAAAAAAATTATTAGAAATGGATTTTTTTTGTATCTCAAAGATACTTTTGTATCTCAAAGATACTTTTGTATCTCAAAGATACTTTTGTATCTCATAGATACCTTTGTATCTCAAAGATATTTTTGTATCTCATAGATACTTTTGTATCTCAAAGATACTTTTGTATCCCATAGATACTTTTGTATCCCATAGATACTTTTGCATTTTATAGATACTTTTGTATCTCATAGATACTTTTGTATCTCATAGATACTTTGGTATCTCAAATATTCTTTTGTATCTCGAATAGACTTTTATACCTCAAAGATTCTTTTTTAAACTAAAAGATACTTTCGTCTCTCAAAGATACTTTTGTATCTCAAAGATCCTTTTGTATTTCGAAGATAATTTTATACCTCAATGATACTTTTATTTCTCAAAAATACTTTCGTATGTTAAAGATATTAATAAATTTATTTTTAATAAAAATTAATGGAATTTAAATTTCCGTTACGGTTGAGAGGGAAAAATAAAATGCAAGTCATGTCGAAAGCAAATCATGTTCAAATCATTCAATTTTTAGTCTGAAATACCAGGCGAACAGAAATTAGCAGAAAGTACACGAATTAAAATTCATATGAATTCAAATTTCAGTTACGGCATCAAAATGCAAATCGCATCCTGAAAGTATGCTATACAACTTTGTTTTGCCTATTGCAATATATTGGCAATATTCGCAATTCGTTTTTGTAAAATATTACTGCCGACTGTTGCTGTTCGCCTGGTATTTCAAGCAGAAAATCAATTGATTTTTCAATTTTAGACTTCGAAATGAGTTGAATTTTTTTTTCGGCAGTAACGGAAATTTAAATTCATATTAAATACCTTTAAAAATTAAAACCTATAAAATTTCTTTCCTATGATTGAAGGTAATTTTATATTTTCACAGTCAGCATAGATGCGGTTTTCCTTTGTTTTTTAAGCTATCAAGTTGAAACTTACAGGATTTGAGTTTAGTTGTGACATATACGTTTCACATAAATTTGGTCTAAATCGTACAACTATATCATATAGCTGCCATAGGAATGATCGGTCGAAAATAAAGTTTTTGTATGAAAAACTTGTTTCTTTATTAAGTTATCTGGCTGAAATTTACAGGATTTTAGTTTAGCGACGACATATACGTCTCATATAAATTTGGTCAAAATCGCACTACTATATCATATAGCTGCCATATAAACAATCGACCGAAAAATGAGTTTTATTTTTTATTTTTATATTTCTAAAATTGTAGAGGTATGAAATTTTCGACTGGCTGAAAATAATCTTGCTTTCATGTGTTTTTTTTGAACTATTTATTTTATAATTTGTAATTAGTGTTAATTATTTTAATGTTGACAATCTGTGTGAATATAGTCCAAATGGGATTATAAGCATGGTAGTTATGCAATTCACAATTGTTTGGCTACCGGTTATCATATAGTCGAGCACACTGGGCTGTAGCTTTTTTACTTGTTTTATATATTTTATAACTTTTCGCATTTATTTTATATTTAAATCTTTTTCATTTCATAATGTCAACCTTTACTTTCGCTTTCGCATGAGCATTTCTTTTATAAGCAAAAAACGCTTCATAAGTTAGTCTCCCTCTTTCACTCTTACACTCTACACTCAGTTGTATTTAGCAAAAAGTCTTTACAGAGCATTCATAACTCAGATTTAAAGAAATAGCCTTGGGGATTGTCTCAGTTTTTGTCCATGTCAAGTGGCAAAATTGTCATGCCAAAGAAGCGAAAGAGAAAGAGAGAGAGAGTAAGGAAAGTGTGGAAAATGCCAAGCCGAGCCTCTAATTAGCAGTAAAATCTCATTCAAGCCACATCTCTTCATTGCAAAGCTCATCTTATCTTTTGTCACATTTTGTTGCTCATAAAAGCAGCTCAAGTGGCACACGCCATTGCCGTCATCTTTCCCTGCAATACCGCCCTCAGCCCTTACCCACGTTCAACACAGTTGGCACTTAAGTTGCAGCTGCAACTGCAACAGTTCAATGAATGTCAATAAATATGAAATTATTTTGGAAACGTGCAACGCTAACGCGAACAAGACGTGACGAGACGAAGATGATGATGATGATAAAGATGATGACGATGATGCTGATGCTGATGCTGATAATAATGATGATGGCAAAGACGAGAACATTGACGACATTGACACCGAAATTGCACAGAATGAAAGTAAGGCACGAGACAAGAAAATCAAAAAAAAAAAAAAAAAGGAAAACTGAAATAAGAAAAATTCAAGAAACCAAAACGAAATGTGAAAAGAAAAACTTTATTTTCTTCTTTTCAAGAAAAATTCTGGACTTGGCACAATAACTGTAAAGTCGTTGCAGCTTAATAGTTCTCGAAAGGCAAGTGAATGCTACGAATGCGCTACCAACAGCAGCATAATTAGAATGATTATGCAGCAATTAATTAAAACTTATTTTAGTTGGGCATCGCATTAAATAAAATTAAAAACAAAACAAAATCAAAACAAAACTACAAAATAAAAAATAAATAAAAAAAAAAAATAAAAATAAAAACAAACAAGAAAAAAAAACACAACAACAACAAACAGAAAAACGCACCTACTCTCCATAAATGTGTCACCCACGCAGTGAGAGTTGAGAGTGTGGCGTTCAAAGTAAAACCAACAAAAAAAAAGAACGAAAAACAAAAAAATTTCCCTTACTGACCCACTGAAGCAGCAAAGCAGCCGAAGTCCAAGCCAAAGCCGAGAGAGAGAGAGAGAGCTGGCGTGTAAAAATGAGAGAGAGCGAGCAGTAGAGAGTGAAATGTTGTTGTGAGAGCATAAACTGTGGTGAGTTTTAATATTGTCTGCAAAGTCTGCAAAGGATATTCACCACAGCGAACAGCTGTCGTGCTCACAGCATCATTTACCTAAACCGCACTGACACACACACAGAGACACAGAGAGACAGAGACACACATGCAGACATTCGCACTCGCAGTCGCGCTGGCACACACTTGGTTGTCGTCTTGCACATGGCTCTTGGTCACAGTTAATATATATATATATATATGTATTCTATATGCTTGTGCTTGTGCTCTGTTGTTTTTCGAATGTCTCATGCGGTGCACAGCGAAAAAAAAAAAAAATAAAGAAAATTTTCTTCGGGCTGCGAAACAACTGACTTTTCCATTTCTTAACGTTATTCGTATAGACTTCGTTTTGTTTCGTTTCGTTATTCATCGCATTTGAATTGTTTTTCAGCTTTTCGCTTTTATTATTATATTTTTCATGCCTTTATTTTTCATGATTTAATGAGTTTTTGGTGTGAAGTCCTGCGGCGCTGTCCATGCTGTTAATGGCATTAGAGTAGCTCACATACAGTGACAAGCAACCAAACTGTCCAACAGCTAGTTTCACTGTCTGTCTCTCAGTTACTTCTGTCTTGATTGACAGCCAAATGTCAAGCTAAACAGTATGACATCGACATGGACTTTGATACAAAATGAAGACAAAGCAACACTGATTGCTGGGCGCAATGCATTGCATTGTTCTCATACACCTTTTGTTTTTTCCGATCGTGCAAAAGTTAAACGAAATTTACTCGCAGAGCGAAACAATCATAAAAAAAGAGAGAGAGAATGAAGCAGGAGAGAAAACAAAAAAAAAAACCCAATACAAGTTGAAAATCATTTTGGAAATTGACACTTTCTGTTAGTTAGGATAGGAGAGGCACATACAGCCCATCGTCCAAGTAGTACATGCCATACGTATGTACGGTAAATTTATGAAATCCGAGTAGGCGCTAGGACTTGATGCCTCGTGTAACGAGAGGACTCAATTGGGTCAGAATATACACACGCACACACACACACAAACACACAATTAGAGCTGGAGTTTTGGAGTAGAAAGGAACAAAAAGCATAGACGATAGACCTGAAAAATAATTGTCTGATTGTGATTTGTTGTGCTGAGCTGTTATCCTTGTTCTGTATGTGTTGTTCAAATTGTTGTTGCTGCTGTTGCTGTAAGTCCTTGTTGGGTGGTTAACTCAATTCCGATTGCTTTGACAGCAGACACAGGCCAAAAGCTGTAGCTGAAGCTGTTAGATTTAGCTGTGAAATCACATAATACAAGTCTCTGAAAAACAGATGAAAAATATAAAAAAAAAAACTCTTTGAGGTATGCTCAGATAACTCTGTCGAAGGATTCTATCATAACTTCGCATAAATGAAGCAATGAACATTATAATGATGATGATGATGAAGTAAGCAAATTGAAACTGGAATTGCAATGATAAATGGAGCCTGTTAAAAATTCACTTGATTCACATCTAAATGAAGTCAATGGCAAAAGGCATTGAATGTTACTTGAACAACATTTCTTCAATGTTCCTTGAATTTCGTTGTCTTTCATTTTGATGGATAACATTGGAAATTATATGATGGATCGTTTAATCGAGTGTTTTGTAAATTGAAATGTACACACACACACATACACATACACAGTAAGAGTAGAATCAAGTAGTAGAATCTTTTGTCTGCATTACGACGGCGGTTTTCTTCATCAAAGCGAAACAATTATTTTGTTGTCATGGTATTTTGATTGAATTGTAGAACCTCTCTGGGAAATCAAAGAATGGAAATACAAAAGGACTTTTTGTATGGGACTTAAGTCAACTGTTTGTAGAACCTTTATATTTTGAAATATTTTCAAACTATTTTTTCTTAACGATTTAAATTAACTAAGTTTTATACATCCAAAGTATCCTAACATTTAAATTGGGAATTCAACTAATCCAAGAATTCTTTTATATATTCCAAATATATTTAAACTGTTTTTTAATGCTGAAAATTAAATATTTTTGATATATTTTCACTTTCCTAACATCTGTTTCAAGTTCATGCAGTGAAATCCAACTTTCAATTTCTCACCCTACATTTTTAGTAGAACTTCCAACTCGTCCTATATCTGTAAACTAACTGTAGAAAATAAGTTTTTTTTTTTTTTTGTAGCACAAGTTTCTACAGATTTGAGTTTGTTGTTCTATCGTTTATCGCATTGAGTGATAATTTTGTTGTAAGTTGTTTGGGAAATTACATTTTATTTCTATTTTTATTTTTACTTGGCTGTCACTGATAGAAAGCTGTTTTTGCAGTTAGCATTTAATGTTATATTGCGGCATCAAAGCTAAATCTGACTAGTTAGTTAATGGGCCAAGTGAAAACAGTTGGTTAACAGCTGACGCTTTTGGCCCAGTTTTGTTTTTGGCTTTATCTAAGATTTGTTGGTCATAGTAAGTAATACTCCTTAAAATGTTGTTTGGCCTAAGCAAACAGTACCGCAAGATAGATAGAGAGAAGTTTGAGTGTCGGTGGTAAAAACACTCTGAAAATTACGTCAGTAGTCAGACCCCCCAAACTCTCGCTGGGCTAATGATTTGCCTAATGTTTCTAACAATTATGTGCCTGGCCACACAAAAGAATATATTATGTAAGTTATTAAAATTATATCACCAGCAGCAGCAGTAGCAGCAGCAGTAGCACGACTTGTGGCAATGGCAATAGCAGTAGCAGTAGCAATAGCATTTGGAGTAGTAGGGCGTTTAGGGGAGGAGGAGAGGAGTCTGTGTCTAATAAGCCGTAGCTTGGCCGCATCCTTGGATTCATTTGGCGATTGTGCCACAGCTCCTGTCGCCATTGTGCCACAGGCTTTTGGCTTTCAAATGTAAATGGCGTCGACTTGGTCTTTCTTCTCCTTATTCGCTCCTCCTTGTCATCACAATGCTTGCTACGTTATTGTTGTTGTTGCTACTGTTTTGTCCACATGCGAGGCAACTTTTTGGTGGTTATCAATTTGGGCCTTTTGTGGCTCGTCCTGCCACAACAAGAGAATGAGAGAACGAAAGAGCAAAAAAAAAAAAGAAAAGAAAGTAGCTCGCTTATTTATGTGCTCCTGGCGCGTTCACATTTTTCCTACGTTTTTTTTTTCTTTTGGGGAATTTTTTTTTTTTTTATTACGCGAATGACAAGATTTTCATCAACGTCATTAATATTAACTTTGGCAATAATTCTCGGCTAAGGAAAATTATGAGAAATGACCAAGAAGATAAACGCCGCAACGTTTGCGTTGTCCACTTTTCGACAATGCCATAACTCTCGCTACCAAGGACTTGCAAAGACTTGCAAGGACTTGCAAGAACTTGTCGCTCTGACATTAGCCAAGCGGCTTTCAAGTCAATCTTAATTGTATATATGTTGCTCGCCTTCTCTGTCTGTCAGTCTTTGCTTTGTGCGTATGTGTGTGTGTGTGTGTGTGTGTGTGTGGCAGAACTTTAGTCTGTATTTCTAGGCAGATTCAGAGTGAATCTAGGCAGCGCCTAATGACAGCATTTCGGATTACTTTCACTCAAGGCGCACTGTGAAAAAAAAAGGCTGCATATTTTATGCTGCTACAAGACCAAAGGCGCAGGGTCTTGTAGGGGGGGTTGGGGGGTTCTTAAAGGCTAAGGGCTGAGACTGAGACAGAGACAGAGACTGATGCTGATGCTGAGGCAGAGGATGATGGCTGAAAGCTGATTTAGCATGAAGACAAAAATCACAATTAAATGTAACAATTGCGTCTCTGGGGGCATTAAACGACAAACGTAGCAGTAGCAAGTGGAAGCAACAGTAGCTGCAGCAGCAAAAGCATCACAAGCAGCTACAGGATGAGATTCTGTCTGTCAACTCACCTCCCTGACTTGGTTTGCCAGGCAGGCAGACTGTCAGTTGCTTGTCCAATGCCAGCTTAAATTGCCCATACACGTCAGGACACACGCTCCAGTCCCAACCCCAATTCCGCATCCTCCTGCCATACTCATTCTACGTTTCCTTTTTTCGAATGTCCTTACACAGATACGCAACGTTTGGCTCAGTTTCGTCCCTATTCTTTAGCTCTGTGTGTTTGCGTTTATTAATTGTTGCCTTTATTTGGCCTCATTTTATTTGATTTGGTTTTTTCTTCTTAGCTTTTTTTCTTTCTTTCTCTCTCTCTCTCTCTATGTATCTATCTCTCGCTTGTTCTCTCTCTCTCTTTGTCTTCTGTCTGTCTTGCTTGGGGCTTTTGTTTTGGTCGCCAGTGGCAGCTATAAAGCCAAACCTAATTGACTTATCTTTGCCGGGCTTGCTAATTTCTTGGCCATTGTGTTTGGGCCTGGCTTTAGCAGCGACTTCGACTACTTGCGACGACGACTTCGTCTTCGACTTTAGCGTTTGCGTTTTTCGTTTTGGGTTATAAAAATGCCACGATAAGTCAGTCAAGCCAAGGCAAAAGCAGCAAAAGCAGATAGAAATCTTCAACGGACTAATTAGCAATTGACATGAATTGCTCATTAGCAGCAAACTAAAGCTAAAACTTACAGTCAGTGTAGGGCTTTGCCTAGTTAGGGATATACTTATACCAAATATACAACATCTACATCTACATGTAATAGTCCAAGCACCAATTCTCCAACCAAAAAGAATACAAATTGAGAATGTTAATGTTGGCCATGGCCAAGCATAGTCATCAAGAGCGAAGAATAATGATGCAAATATTCGCATAGACAAATTGAAGCTGAGCATTATGGCAAAAGAATTTTTGTAGGGAATATAGTTACATAATTAATAGATAAATAATTAAACTGATTTTGTAAATAAAATCTATAAATTTAAATATAATTTTAGTAAATTTTAAATTTATTGATAATGAAAAGTTTCCTCTACAAATTTCAAGCGCAGCAAATAAAGCAAAAAAAAACTTTTCTAATATTTTACTGCTTGAAATGAAAAATTGGAAAAAAAAAAAATGTTTATAGTGCAATTCATTTCAGATAAAAAGAATTCAATGACTATCGACGCATTCATCAGATAAAGTATCAGCAAAAAAAAAAAAAAAAAACATCAATGAGTTTTCAGTTTGCTGGCAGCTGCAGCAAGTGTATAACAACAGGATAAGGAAAATTGCACAAGTCAAGGACACACTGAACGTTGAGTGCACAAGAGTCAAAAACGGTAGCTCAACTGAACCTTGGACTGCAATTGCAATTGCAAGAGCAATTGGAATCGGACCGAATCATTCCGGACCGCACCGGACCGGACCGGACCGGACTATTAGACATACGTAGTAATTGCTTGGTCGACCTTCAGGGCGATATTCCGCAGCACTGTCCGCAGTTTTGTGGCTTATACAATGGCAAAAAGAAAGGAAACCAAAGTTGGAAGCAAAAAAAAAAAAATTGAGAGGAAAGACGACCGGAAATCAAGCCATGTGTCAAGTCAAATAGCCAATAACATTGAAGACATACGGCAGACATTTAATTTATAAAGTGCAAGACAGCGACTGCGACTGAGACTGAGAAAGAATCTGATTCTCAGGCTCTCTCTCTCTCTAGGTAAGGGTCAGTGCATATGTTCTGGGTGGGCCAAGGAACAATTTGGCTGCCGGTTTGTCTGCCGATTTAGTTGTCAAAATACGCCAAAATGTAAACAATCAAAAAAATAATAAAAATAAAATGAAAATGCTAAAAATCAATAGGCATTATATTGAGAAATACTTGAATGTGCAATGAAAGGAAGAGAGTCTCTCCAACTGGGCGAATTGACATCTTTACCTAGATGTAAGATCCTGCTGCTTTTGCTTTTGCTTCCTACTTCCGTTCCATAGGGACATACAGTATTGCAACAATGCAACATCATAACGACATTTTTGGTATCGTCATTCACTCAGTCAGTCGTTCGGTCGGCCAAACTGACAAACAAATTTTTTATATTCACAAATGCAGCAGGAAAGTGCAGAAAGAAGATGATAAAGATGAAGAATAAAAAAAAAATGCAGAGGAAGAAAACGGACTGCTTCGAAAATAAATTGCCATGAGCATAAAATGTCCTTTAAACCAAATACTGGACCACCAAGCACCAAGCACCAAGCACTTATTCATCTTTCATCTCTCTCAATCGCACACACATCTCTATCTCTTTCAACTCTGTTTCTCTGTCACTTTATAATCTTTTACATCCGCAAGTGTTTACCTTATATTTTCCTTTCATTCGCATTTTCTTCTTACAATTGTGAATTGTGAATTGTGCATGACTATTGGCTTTTACATTAGACGAATGTCGAGTAGGATCTCTTTACCAAATCGGATTGCCTGAAACTCCGGATGCACTAAGAAATATACATTGTCATTCTTATGCCTTGAACTATCTATATCTTAATCAGTTTCTCGCTGATATGACGGCTTTTTACAGATTTCTTAAACCGATTTATATATCAAGATATCAACGGTGAAAAATACGCTTTGAAAAGTTTTCTTTATATTGTAGCATCGCGATAAGCGTATCCTAAGATTTATGTTTACCAAACAAGATGAAAGATGAATACGTTGTGCTACTTGAGCAGGTGACTATACCAGACCATAAGCTACTGATTTAATGTCCAACTTGAAGATGGTGCGAAACTCTATGGTAAATGTATTTTACTTGTTAGTTGACACAGTTTTGCATTGTGGGAAAAGTGCACAAGAAAATATATTTACTAGATGGTAAAAAAAAGATTATATTAAAATTGTAAATATGTTTAAAGAACAGTAGCAACTGTTAGTTAAGACTGCTTAAAATTATCTCAGCTTAGTTCTGCACTTGGAATTTCTTGTGAGAAATTTTTTGGAGATCCTAAGGATTGATAAAATATCCAAGACTATTTGTTGATCATTTACTGCGATCATTTCCCAGGGTATAAGCATTAAATTTTATAACATATGTATAAAAAAAAAAAATATTTTACTGTAAGCAAAAATTTGTCATAGAATTTTGCTTGGAAAATATAAAAAAATGTAAAGCGGATTTATTTTTGTTATTCATTTGATATGAAAACATTTTCAGCATTTTTGCATTGATTTTATTTGTATTTGTATTTGTTTTTTTTTTCAATTCTGTAAAAATGTCATTTAAATAAAAAAATACTACATGTGATTTTTTCCTCTACGTTTGTATATATAAATATTAAAAATGAATATTTTCTATTAAAAAGTTATGCAATATGAAATGAAAGAATATTGCTTGAATAAATTCCTAGAAATATTTATACATACAACATACATATGCAGCAAATTGTCTTGAAGTAAGTAACTTAAATTCATATTAAAAAAATATTACATAATTTATAAAAATGAAGAAAATTACAATTTAAGGAACGTAGCTGTAGCTGAATAATAAATGAAAAGCAAAAGATAAGGAAGAAAGATCCTTCTTTAATTCCATTTACTTTCTATGACATTTTCCTTAACAATTTTTCGTTCATTTTGCCGCAAAGTCGAAAAAACTCTTGACCCGTTTACGCCCAACTGCTTTGGCAATTTACAGTATATATATATATATAGATATCTTTACAATTTATATATATATATATATATCGTAAGTCTTGCCTACTTCCTGTTTTGTGTTTTCTTGCTGCGTGTCCATCATCATCATCAAGCACATTTTGTTTTTGTATATTTTTTTTTTGGGGCTACGCTTTTCATTCATAATGCTGGGAAAAACTGCAGCATATTGATTTTTGAACCTAACCCAAGGAGAAAAACCAAGAGAAATTCGCTGAACTGAACCCAATTTAGAAATTACCATAAAGCCAATGACAACAAGCCACAATCATAATCCTGATGATGATGAGAACAAGCGGTAATTTCAAATGACAACAAAAAAAAAAGGATATCATCAAGCTAAGGACGAGCAGCAGCAACAAACCAAAAAAAAAAAAAAAAAATAAAAACCAAAAAAAAAAAAAAATGGCAAGGCACGACAAGGCAGCAAAATGTTACTTCAAGCGCAAACAAAACAGTTTAATTAAAATTATTATTGTAATTTAATGGAATGTAAGGAATTATTATTTTTATATGTCACACAAACACACACACACACAGGCAGACATACACCCGCAGAGAGGCTGAGGGAGACAGTCAGATATATAGACAGACAAAACACACACACAGTCAGACAGTCAAACACAAACGCACAGCACACAACACACACACACAGACCAACACATGCGTATAAAAATAAATTACATTTGTATGAAGATTGGCGCTGGCCTGCACATCATATATTTTCATTATCAAAACAGAGACAAAGTCGAAGACTCGCAGTCGGCGTCGGCGTCGGATAAGGAGTACACTATGTCGAATGGCAAAAGGCAAAAGGCGGCATGGCGGAGCAAAAGTACCAAAAGGCAAAAACGAACGCCAGCTGTTTGATGCGATTAGAAACCCCTAAGCATCAGAATCTCTCACCCTCTCTCAAACGCTCGCTAACGTTCGCTCTCTCTCTCTCTTGTTCTTATTCTCACAGTACAACACAACACAACAGACGAAGCGGAGCAAATTTCCTACTATGCGTCTTGTGACGCTCTATTGTACGCACACATACAATGCATATTAAACACAATGCTCTCTTCGCACAAAAAAATTTCCCTTACTCTCGGACTGTTGTTGTCCCGTCTTCGGCAAAGCATTGACTTCGTTCAATGCTGCCGACGCGGCTATGCTTCGCTCTCTATTTAAGTGAGAGTTGCGCACGGTACGGCAGTCAGTCGACACTGAGCCATCGTGCGCGCTAGACATAAAACGCAGGCATAACGCATGCACGTTAATAACACACCCACAAAACGTGAACCGTTACAATTTTTGCCTCTTACTAAAGAAGAAGAACGAAAGTTAAATAAAATAAAAGTGATAATAGTTTTGAACATTGAGTGCTTGTGTTTTTATAGCCGCAGATATTTAAACGTTCCTCACTAATAAACCAAAAGTGAAAAAAAATAAACAAAAAATTAGAAAACAAACCAAACAAAAAAAAAAAATAAGAAACTCCAAAAATAATGTGTGGAAGGGGAGTAAAACAGTAAAATGCGAATAAGTTGGCAACGCCAATTATAATTAACTCGAACTGAACGAAGCGAACAGAGGGCAAAGCAGAGTAGCAGCGCCCGCCGCGGCAAGCGAAAATATGTGCGCAGATTTTTTGGCCGGCATCAAGTGCAATTGATTTTCATTTTGTTTTCATCTTTCATTTTTTTCTTTCGATTTTGATTTCTTCAATTGCATTCTCCTTGAAAGAAGAATCCCTCGAAACAACCAAAAAAAAAAATAAAATAAATAAATAAATATTTAACCACAAGAGAAAACATTCAGAATAATCTGAAAGAAAAAACAAAAAATAAAATGTCGCTGTGCCTGTGTCTGTGCCTGCTGTTAATCGCATCTCAATGCAATGGTAATCAGGAGTCCGCATCATCCGATGCGATATCATCGAGCAGTAAACATCAACAGCAACAACAATCGCATTCGAATGCAATTATGGGTGAAGCGGGCGTATCCAATACGCAACTGATGCAGCCGCCCTCGTTAACGCCGGCACGTAAATTACGTCCAATTTCAAGCAGCGATGCGGGCCTCTATGATGCACCCGATGATTGTCATTTTATGCCAGCGACAAGTCTTGAGCAGCCCGAAATTGCATTGACTTGTAATTTGCGTACAGTGAACAGTGAATTTGATACAACAAATTTTAGTGTGATACCCGCTGAGCATACGGTCGCATTGCATATACTATGCAATGATGAGATAATGGCTAAAAGTCGCCTTGAGCCACAATCGTTTGCACATTTGGGGCGATTGCAGCAATTGTCTATCAAATATTGTAAATTGGGTAAACTGGGACGTCAGGTGCTCGATGGACTTGAACAGCTGCGAAATCTCACGCTGCGCACACATAACATTCTTTGGCCGGCATTGAATTTTGAAATTGAAGCTGATGCATTCGCTGTGACCAAACAGCTGGAAAGATTAGATTTGAGCTCGAATAACATTTGGTCCTTGCCTGACAATATTTTCTGTGCGTTGTCGGAGCTCTCGACCTTGAATATGAGCGAAAATCGTTTACAGGATGTCAATGAGTTAGGATTCAGGGATCGTAGCAAGGAGTCCTCCACATCGACAGAATCGGCAACTAGTTCCACAACAACAACAACAACTACAACAACAACAGCTAAATCAGACACAGCATCCAAACGTTTGGGCAATTCGTGTAGTTTGGATCTGGAATTACTGGATGTGAGTTACAATCATTTCGTTTTGTTGCCCTCCAATGGGTTTGGCACATTGCGTCGTTTGCGTTTTCTCAATGTCAATAACAATGAGATTTCCATGATTGCTGACAAGGCATTGAGTGGCCTTAAGAATCTACAAGTTCTTAATCTTAGTTCCAATAAGATTGTTGCACTTCCCTCGGAACTCTTTGCTGAGCAATCGAAGACCATTCAGGAGGTTTATCTGCAGAATAACTCGATAAGTGTATTGAGTCCACAACTTTTCTCGAATCTGGATCAATTGCAGGCCTTGGATTTGTCCCATAATCAAATTACATCGACTTGGACAGATCGTAATACTTTCGTAGGACTCATACGTCTAGTGCTCTTGAATTTGTCACACAACAAACTGACGAAATTGGAGCCGGAAATCTTCAGTGATTTGTATACACTACAAATTTTGAATCTACGTCACAATCAGTTGGAGAATATTGCAGCCGATACTTTTGCACCCATGAACAATCTTCATACACTTCTATTGTCACACAATAAACTCAAGTATTTGGATGCATATGCTCTGAATGGACTCTATGTATTGTCATTGCTGTCTCTGGATAACAATGCATTGATTGGTGTGCATCCGGATGCGTTTAGGAACTGCAGTGCATTGCAGGATCTCAACTTGAATGGAAATCAATTGAAGACTGTGCCATTGGCACTACGTAATATGCGCCTGTTGCGCACTGTGGATCTGGGTGAGAATATGGTAACTGTGCTGGAGGAGAATGCTTTCAAGGGATTGGGAAATTTGTATGGTCTACGCTTGATTGGCAACTATCTGGAGAACATTACAATGCATACGTTCCGTGATTTGCCAAGTCTGCAGATATTGAATTTGGCCAGAAATCGCATTGCTGTCGTCGAACCAGGAGCATTTGAGATGACATCCAGCATACAGGCGATACGATTGGATGGCAATGATTTGAGTGACATCAATGGACTCTTTAGCAATATGCCATCATTACTCTGGCTGAATATATCCGATAATCGTTTGGAGAGTTTCGATTATGGTCATGTGCCTAGTACATTGCAATGGCTGGATCTGCATAAGAATCGTTTAAATATATTGTCCAATCGTTTTGGACTTGATACTGAAATCAAATTACAAACACTCGATGTGAGTTTCAATCAATTACAACGCATCGGACCCAACTCTATACCAAATTCCATAGAGTTGTTGTTCCTCAACGATAATCTAATTACAACTGTTGATCCCGATACTTTTATGCATAAATTAAATCTAACTCGTGTTGATTTGTATGCTAATCAAATTACAACATTGGATATTAAATCCTTGCGCATTTTGTCTATATCCGAGCATCGATCTCTACCTGAATTCTATATTGGTGGTAATCCTTTCACCTGTGATTGCAATATTGATTGGTTACAGAAAATCAATCACATTACATCGCGTCAATATCCGCGCATTATGGATCTGGAGACAATCTATTGCAAGCTATTGAATAATCGTGAACGTGCATACATTCCTCTGCTTGAGGCGGAACCTAAACATTTCCTATGCACCTACAAGACACATTGTTTTGCTGTCTGTCATTGCTGTGAGTTTGATGCATGTGACTGTGAGATGACTTGCCCCACGAATTGTACGTGTTTCCATGACCAAACGTGGTCAACAAATATTGTTGAATGCTCTGGTGCCGGCTACTCATCTATGCCACGTCGTGTGCCCATGGATACAACTGAATTATATATCGATGGTAATAATTTTGTTGAGCTTGCTGGACATTCATTTCTTGGCCGTAAAAATCTTGCTGTACTCTATGCGAATAACTCAAATGTTGCACATATCTATAATACAACATTCAGTGGCTTGAAAAGATTGCTTATCCTACATTTGGAAGATAATCATATTGTATCGTTGGAAGGTAATGAATTCCATAATTTAGAGAATCTACGTGAACTTTATTTGCAATCAAATCGTATTGCTAGCATTGCCAATGGTAGCTTCCAAATGTTACGTAAATTGGAAGTCTTACGTCTTGATGGTAATCGCTTAATGCACTTTGAGGTCTGGCAATTGGCAAACAATCCATATTTGGTCGAAATCAGCCTAGCAGATAATCAATGGAGCTGTGAATGCGGCTATTTATCACGCTTCCGCAATTATTTAGCACAAAGCTCTGAGAAAATTATCGATGCGGCACGTGTCAGTTGCATTTACAACAATGCGACAAGTGTGTTACGCGAAAAGAATGGCACCAAGTGCACATTGCGTGATGGTGTTGCACACTATATGCACACCAATGAAATTGAAGGTTTGCTGCCATTGTTACTCGTTGCCACTTGCGCCTTTGTTGGCTTCTTTGGTCTTATCTTTGGACTCTTCTGTTATCGCCATGAGCTTAAGATGTGGGCACATTCAAGCAGTTGTCTGTTAACCTTTTGCTATCGTTCGCCACGTTTTGTTGATCAATTGGACAAGGAAAGACCGAATGATGCATATTTTGCGTATAGTCTGCAGGATGAGCATTTTGTCAATCAAATTTTGGCAAATACATTGGAGAGTGATATCGGTTATCGATTGTGCCTGCATTACCGTGATGTTAATATCAATGCATATATTACGGATGCGCTTATCGAGGCAGCTGAGAGTGCCAAGCAATTTGTGCTTGTACTGTCCAAGAATTTCCTATATAATGAATGGACACGTTTCGAGTATAAGAGTGCGTTGCATGAACTGGTGAAACGCCGCAAGCGTGTTGTTTTCATCCTATATGGCGACTTGCCACAACGTGATATCGATTTGGATATGCGTCACTATTTGCGTACCAGCACGTGCATCGAATGGGATGACAAGAAATTCTGGCAAAAATTACGTCTAGCATTACCCTTGCCACATGGTCGTGGCAACAATAATAAACGCGTAACGGGCTACTTAGCTGGCGGACGTAGCTCATCGCTGAACATGTACGCCACGGCACATGAGTATCAGGCAGCAGTTGGCGCTGTGGGGCCACCAAATGCAGCAGCACGCATTGCCGACAAGCTGTATGCAGACTGTAGCAGCAACAACTATGCCACAATTAACGAATGCGGCGCCCGTGGCTACAAGCCGATACCAACATCAGCATCAGCTGCAGCCGCTGCCTGTAAATTCAATACGATGAATCAATTGTCAAAGAAGCAGCGTGAATTAAGTGTTGCTGGCATGGCTAAAACGCTTGAGCATCAGCATCATCATCAACATCAGCAACAGGCACAGCAGCAACAACAACAACAGCAGCAGCAACAGCAGCAGTCACAACAACAGCAACAGGCATCAGCAGCAGCTGTAGCAGCAGCACATCGACGCAGTCAACATGAATATGCAGTGCCAGCATATTTACCAGTTGCTGGTGCCGATCGAGCACCCGCCTATGATAGCGTTGACTATGCCAAGCAACAACAGCAACAATTGCTACGTGCAAATGGTGGCAACAATTGTGAATGTATTGGCACCGCCAAGCGTTCGGTAAAGAGTCAAGCATCAGTTTTGCCCACATCGTTCAGCTCGAACTTTGTGCCGCCAGTGTTAAATGCTGGCGCATATAACTGCAAGAAGCCGTGCAATTGCAATGCAGATGATGAGCTGCTCTGCGGCTGTGGGGGATTGGAGAGTGGCACACAGAGCAGTGCAACGATGAGCAGCAGCAGTAATAATAGTCGACAGCCCGAGTTGACGCACTACGAATCGAATTTGAGTCTCAACGAGTTGGATGATGGCGGTGCCAGCAAGCCGCTGCATGATCTATGGGCGTAACCAAGCCAAAGCATGGGGGCGTGTCTAGTTAGTCGACCAGTGAATTTAAAAAGCCAAGCGCAAGGCTCCTATTAACACTAAACATACACAAAACTTTAACTTAAACATAAACATAAACTTAACTTTGACTTAAATTAAAAAAAAAAAAACAAAAAAATACGAATGAAAGAAAAGTAATTTAGAGAGAAGTGAAAAGCATAGCATACTTTTTGGGGGCAGTGTAACAGACTGATACTTTTAGTTGTTTATGTAATTAATAAATATTATATAATATTTAATTAAATTAAATTTAAATTAAATTAAATTATTTATGTTATTTGTATATAAATAGCCGAACGACAAAAAAATTAATGACGATTGATATTCGAACTAAAAACAAAAAGCAAACATTTAAATAAAATAAAAATATAAATACAGAAAAATAAAATATATATTATATATTTATTGAAAAAAAAAAAAAAAACTGAAAAGAAGTTTGATAACTTATTCTGCATTGTATAGATATTCAATAAATAACTAATTTAGCCTAGGAAACTCTCTGTACATACAATACTACAATACAATTTAAATTATTAAATGCATTAAATTATAATAATAAATAACAACAAATAACTAAAAAAAAAAAACAAAACACATAAAAAAAAACTTACTTACAAAATACAAAAAAATAAAATCTCAAATTGTTCAATAAACCAAAAAGAAAAATTTATTTTATTTATTATGCCAACAAACAATGAAAGAAAATACCGTAAAAAAATGAGAATATGTCAAAAAAAAAATGTGAGAAAAATACAGTATTTTTTTTTTTTGTTTTTTTACAGCTTGACATAATTTTCTTTTGTAATATTTCAATTATGTGAATTCAAGGAAATAAAAAAAAAAGAAAAACAATTGAAATGAAAAAAATTACACAACTGGGATTCGCTTTAAAACATTTGCCAAACATATAGCACGTACCAAATGACAGAGACAGAGCAATAGTGACAGAGACAAAGACAGTGAAAGGCAAATTAATTAGCATGTAAGGAAATTGTTGATAAAAATCAAACAGAAATAAAAATAATAAAAATAAAATAAATAAATAATCAACAATAAAAGGCATCATAATGACTGCGATGAAAAAATAATAATAATAATATTATTATTATTATTATTATTATTAATAGCTGACACTCAACGAATTGAAAATAAATTTATAGTAAATCAGTAACTCACACACACAGAAACACAGACACAGAAATACAGACACTTACACAGACACAAAGAGACAGACAGAAATACAGACAAACGCACACGAACAATGCGTTAATGATGAGCCTGAAGCTGTCGTTGATAACAATTAAGCATACGAACCGCAAAATAACAAGCGACCAAAACTGACTATGGAAATATTTAACCGCAACTTACCAAAACGCACCACAAAACGCATCAAAGTTGAAGTCAAACTTAATATAAGAAATGACAAAAATGTTTATTTAATTTTTTTTATTTAATTAATTAAATTTTAATTGCTTTAAATAATATTTATAATTAAAATTCTTTGCCTAATAATTTTATTGCTCATTTATTTGCATTCATTTATTTTTACTTTTTCATTTTTTTTATTGCATATAATTCTAAATATATTTTCCCATAAATTGTTAACTATAATTAGCGCTGCCAACTTTAGAGTATTTTGGACATGTGTCCGCCCAATATAATTTTAATCAATACAATTGTTATATAATTTTCCTTTATTTATTTTTTTTTATTGTTTTCATGTTTCTGCTGCTGTTAAGCGCAATGTGTAAATTTATGTGTTATTTTTTATTTATTTTTTTTTTTTTGGTAGCCAGCGAGTTGATTGAAGACTCTGTCGGAATTTTGCAA
>JBAMBR010001885.1:0-45574 GCA_037044475.1 Zaprionus obscuricornis
TAAGATATAGATAGAGTTATATTAATATGTAATGAGTGAGGAAGAAGCATATAAAGAGGGGGAAAAGAAAGCGATATATAGAGGGAGGATAAGATATTGATAGTGGGAGAGATACATATATTGAAAGACAAACAGAGAGAGAGATGAAAAGAGAGAAGGAGAGTTATAGATAGAGAAGATGAGAGATTTATAAACATATAAAAAGGATCAAATATATATACATATATATATAGAAGATAAGAAAATAAATATTGAGAAAAAAAATATTGAAAAAAAAAAATTATGAAAAAAAAAAAATATTGAGAAAAAAAATATTGAGAAAAAAAAAAAATATTGAGAAAAAAAAATTATGAAAAAAAAAAAATATTGAGAAAAAAAAATTATG
Source organism: Zaprionus obscuricornis (assembly GCA_037044475.1). Classification (NCBI taxonomy): domain Eukaryota; kingdom Metazoa; phylum Arthropoda; class Insecta; order Diptera; family Drosophilidae; genus Zaprionus; species Zaprionus obscuricornis. The sequence goes on from JBAMBR010001885.1 coordinate 386, forward strand.
AAAAAAAAAAATATTGAGAAAAAAAAAATATAGAGACAAAAATAAAAAATGTAACGAGAAATATAGAAAAATTAAGATATACAATTATAGAGATATAGATATATATACATAATGTAAGAGTTATAGAAATATAAACAGATGTATCAAAGAAAGAGAAAGAGAAGAGAAAAGAGAGAGATATATATGAAGAGATATACATGCATATGAACATGTAGAGCAAGATAGATGCAGATAGAGAGGGAAGGAGTTAACAATATTCATATGAATTAATATTCATATTCATATTCAATATTCATAGAAATTAAAAATTATTATATAAAATTATATATATAATATATATATATTTATGTGGTACATATAGAAAGAGATAGAAATATATATGTCAAATTATGTATATTTTATATGCTTATATATATATTACAGATGAAGATATATATGTAGATAAATATATACATATATATATAGACTGAGATATCTGTCGATGTATATCTATAAAAAAGAAGAAATTTATAGCTACATATATATGTTTATAGAAAGATATAGAGATATATATCGATGTATATAGAGATATATATTATAAACATAGAAATATATAGAAGAAAGAGACATATGTAGAAAGAGACAGAGATACATATACATATATATATATAGAGAGATATAGAGATATAGTCATATTAATTAAACATTACAGATCATTGCACCAAAATCGTTTTTGTTGGCCAGGTCATTAGCAGCAAATTAAGTGAATGTGACAACGGCAAATAAAAACCAAACCAGCAATAACAGCAACAAAAACAACAAACAAAACGGAAACAAAAGCAACAATAGCAACAGCAACAACAAAAGCAACAGCAACAATAGCAACAACAGCAACAATTGACAGCAACAAGGAAAAGTCGACACTGAAAGCCTTTCAATCAATCTTTATGTCAATATTTGTGCAATAAAAACTGGCGCAAGGCCAAGGGACACGTTTCGCAGCTCAATCAATTGGCCAAGGCAATTGGCCGATGCGTTAAGGCCACATTTGGCTAACCTGTTGGCCAAGCGGCGCCAATACACAAAACAGACTCAACGACGACAACGTTGCAAAAGAAAATGAAAATCAAACTGTAAGTCAAATATGAGAAAGAAAAAACCTTTCGCTTTCGTAGCGAGTGTTGCTGCAAAAGTTATCAGAATTACTTATAAAATTTCATTTGACAAACAAATGCAGCAACACACGCAAAGTGTCAGAGACTGAGGGATGACGGGGGGAGGTGTGGAGGTTGCTGATTTAATGAGCGTGGCGAAAATATATATAAAAAAAAGGATTATCGAATTGTACGTCCCGGAAACCAATACATCAGCCTGTTGTCTTCATTTCCTTTACAAATAAATTTTCACTTAACTATGTCGATGGAGTGGCATGCAACATGCGGCATGCGGCATGCAACAACGCTCAAATAGTTGACTCAACCAATGGCACAGACAATCAGCAGCAGGCGGCAAGCAACAGCATATCCATATCCATGTCCATGTTCATGTAGCATGTAGCATGTAGCATGTAGCATGTAGCATGCCCCATGTCCATGTCGAATTGAATCTCAGTCGTGGCATTGTTACTGCGCTGTGGCTATTGTTGTTATTGTTGTTGTTGTGACACAATTTTCCCCATTTGGCTCGTAAATTCAATTGACGGAAGCGCGTTAAAGTTGCAACAGCTGCCAGCTCACAAATGTTGCATGCAATGCAAATTTTGTCGCAAATTTATTTATTATGCATTTTGCATATCGAGCGCCCAAAAATATAAACTTCGCTAGCGCTACATCTCTCTCTCTCTCACTCTCACACACACTGTCTATCTCTTTTACTCTGTGTTACATTTACGCTTGTTATTTATGACTGTATTAAAGACGCATTCAATGTCCAGCACAGCACAAGTAAAGTTAAGTTGTCTACTTACCCCAAGCTCAACCTCAACCTCAACCCCAGCCCCAGCACCTACCACTAGCTGCTCCTCGCACCCCTTTATCTATTAAGTTGCGTTGACAAGGCCACTGGCCAAAAACGGCAGCACCGGTTTTTTTTTTGCTGAGCCAAGTAGCAAGTGGCAAGTGGCAAGTAGCAAGTGGCATGTGGCAAAGTAACAGCTAGCAAGCAAGCAAGCAAGCGGCAAACAGCAAGACATTTGGCAAGTTCAGCAAAATTTTGCTATTGCCACAACACTAGAGCAGCGTAGGGCAGCACATAGCATAGCACACACTTGCCATGATGGCCATAAATTCAAAGCTCTTTTGGCCATAAAACGTACAACTACTGCATATAGCACAAAATCTTATGCTATAGCTCTTCTTCTTCTATCTCTACCTCTGTTCATGCCACTTCATTCCCCGCAAGGCAACATTTCTGCTTGCTTGGACTGAAGTTTTCTCTAGAACATCGACACCTGCAGAATAAGAAGAAGAAGAACAAGAGCAACAACAACAAATTGTGGCAAAAACTAAACTTTTTTTTTTGTCTTGTTTTTTGTTTTGTTTTTGTCTGAAATAAACACCAATAGTTGGCCACAAAATGAACTCAATGCCACTTAGATTTATGGCCAGTCTCCGGTTTTACTGCTCTTATTAATGTTGTTGTTGTTGTTGTTGTCTGCGTGTGGCTATATATATGAGTGTGTGTGTGTTGCAAGGTCATACCATAATGAAGTCAGAGAGCTAGTCACATAGTACATATAGAGATTATGCTCAGATGTTTACCTTTAAACCTCAACCTCAACGCTAAAGGCAAAGGCAGAGGCAGAGGCAGAGGCAGAGGCAAAAGCCAAAGCAAGCCAATTGTAAGATAAACTTTACTTTTACTTTTTTTTTCTCTCCTTACTCTTTTATCTATATTTATTTATTTTTTTTTGTTTACTCTTTAGGTGGCAACAAACTGGGGCAAGCTATGTTGCAACAACACAAAAAAAAAAAAAATAGCTGAAAAAAAACTGTTGCTTAAGCTTAAGCATAAAATAAAGTTGAAAATTTAGAGTGGACGAAAACTTGATTGCAGTTAAAGCTGATCAAAGATTAAAATACATCAGCAACTTGCACGTTGCACGCTGCACGTTGAACATTGCAAACTTTTAAATTCTATGTAATATATTTCTTAAAGCAAGAATTGAAAGCAAACAAAAAATATCAAGCTTATATTGTGGTTAAAGAATACATACATATATCTTTATATATTTAGCTGCATGAATATTTAATAAATTTAATAAATATATTAAATATTTTTATAATTTTTCTGATTTTTTTATGAAATTTAATTTACATTATTCTGCTAACTCTTTTACATTTTTCTATTAATTTATAAAATTTTTCTCTTCAATTTATTAAATTTTTTAATTATTGCTAAATTTTTTAAAATGTTTTTGCTTCATTTATCCCATTTTTTTTTTGCTACATTTTTAACATTTTTCTGTTACATTTATTTAATTTTTCTACCAAATTTATGAAATATTTCTAATAAAATTTTTAAATTATTGTTCTAAGTTTTCAAATTTTTTTTAAACTAATTTATTAAATTTTTCTGCTAAGTTTATTAAATTTTTTCTGGTACACTTATTTCATTTTTCTGCTTAATTTCTAAAATTTGTCTCCTCAATTATTAAATTTTTCTACAAAAAAATTATTTAATTATTCTGTTTTTAAATTTTTATGCTACATTTTTATGCTATTTTACTGCTACATTTTTTAAATTTTTCTGGTACATTTATTTAATTTTTCTACCAAATTTATGAAATTTTTCTAAATAAAATTTTTAAACTATTGTTCTAAGTTTTTAAATGTTTCTGCTAAATTTTGTAAATTTTTTTTATCTTATTTATTCAATTTTTCAGCTAAATTTGTTTTACATTATTTCTGTTACATTTATTTAATTTTTCTGCTTAATTTGTGAAATTTTTCTCTACAATTTTTTAAATTTTTCTAATATAATTATTAAATTATTCTGCTAAGTTTATTTAATTTTTCTGTTTGTCTAAAATTTGTCTCTTCAATTATTAAATTTTTCAAAAAAAAAATTTTGTAATTATTCTGTTAAGTTTTTAAATTTGTCTGCTTTATTATTTATTTATTTAATTTTTCTACTAAATTTATGAAATTTTTCTAATTAAATTTTTAAATTATTGTTCTAATTTATTCAATTTTTTTGGTAAATTTTTTTTACATTTATTTATTTTTCGCTTAGTTATGAAATTTTTCTCTTCAATTTTTTAAATACTTCTAATAAAACTATTTAATTATTCTGCTGCCAAGTTCTTAAATTTGTTTGTTAAATTCTTTAAATTAATTTTTAAATTTTTCTCTTAAATTCTTTTTTAATTTTTTGGTAAATTTATTAAATTTTTAAAAATATTTAAAAATAATTTTTATCTTTTTAATTGAGTTTAATTAAAATGCCACAACAACATAAAACGTTAATTTCAGTTACAGCTCAGAGTTTTACACATTAAGCTTGAAAGCTTCTTAACAAATCTTACATCATGCTTAAAGCTCTATACAAAGTTTAAAGCTTACAGCGGCTAAATAAATTTGCTAACAATTTCTATTAATTTTCAACGCGTGCGCAGCTTCAATGCGATTCCGTGGCCGCCAATAATCGAGCAACTGCAGCATAATGTGAGCTATAACAAACATGACAAGAAACCAGAAATTACACTGATATACGCCATAAATGAGCTCAGTGAGCGTGAATGCACGCTCCTGTATCACACGCTCATAGACTTTCACTGTACGTTGTGCCACATCTTCCCAGTTGTAAAGTGTTTCCACAAGTTCATTACATCTGTAAGGGCAGAGCACAGGCTGATCCTTAAGATTATGATCACCAGATGCACCAGCAGGTGAAGAGAAATTATTCAATGGCTCAGCGTCTGAGACGGCATTAGTTTCAGGCTCTGAAGTATTAACTTCATCATGGAAGGCAACACTACGATGTCTTTTGATGGCCACTAATATTGCTGCATGTATGGCTTCAATGTCAGGTTCCACAAGTATAATTAAATTATTTGGCAACACTTCGGGTATGCCGCCAACGCATGTTGAGACCACTTGCAGTCCACATGAGGCAGCTTCCACAATTGCCATGCAATAGGCTTCAGTTAGCGAAGTGTTCACAAAGATGTGTCCACGCACAAGTACATCTCGCACCTGGGAATGTTCTACAGCACCAATAATCTCAACACGATCCTGCATATTTGTCTTCTCTCTGATCTCCTCGAGCAGATCACGTTTAGGTCCATCACCAACAATAATGAAACGTACATTGGGAACATTTCTGAAGCGTGGTATAACTCCAGCCAATAGATCGATGCCTTTACGATAAACCAGACGTGAGGCAACTACAATGTTAATAACGCCATTCCCTGGTCTCATACTGGGATCAGGTGTAAATAGAGCAGTATCCACAGCATTGGGAATGACAGAGACGCGTTGCTTGGATACACAAGCGCGCAGCACAGTATTCTCTTTGCCAATGTGTGAGACACAAATCACATGATTAACCATACCCAAACTGATCTCCAAGTACTTGTTGGTCAGTGCTGCCGAGAGATCCGCAAAACCAAACAGACTGTGATCTGTGAAAACTGTCTAAAAGAGAAAAATGAAATTAAAGATTAACTGATATAGAATATTTGAATACTGCAGCATTACCTTAAGCCCTAAAAGAGCTCCCACCATTAAAGCTTCATGTGCCATGGCACTGAATGCAGAGTGTCCATGTACGACATCGACTTGCTCTCGCAAAAAGACACAACGCAACATTGGCACATTGCAGATGGCACTGGGTAGAACGCATTGGTTGTAGAATGTCTTGATGGGCAGATAGTAAACTTTAAGACCATTTGTCATATAACGAATGCCAATGCAATCTCCATAAGCATGTGTTAGCACAACTACCTGGAAATTGATGCAATTAGTGTTAAGTATTAATTATTATTATAAATATATTGTAATTATACTTTGTGTCCAAGTGCCAAAAGCATTTGCGACAAATTATAGATATGTTCCTCAACACCACCGATGCTTGGATAGAAGAAATCCGAGACCATACAAATGCGCATTATTTACATTTATTTATTATTTATATATTTTATATTTAAATAGCTTTAAATGTAAAATTAACGACTTATTGTTATTTTTTTATTTTATATTTATTTATATTTATATTTTATATTATATTTATTTTGATTTTTGTACTTTTTTCAAGTAAATATTTTTGATTAATATTGTTTATGACATATTTCAACTTTTTATAAATAAAAGTAAATCAAATTTCGTTACTCACCTCAATTGTTAATGAAAGCAATGTTAATAACAGAGAAATGTTATTTCTTTGCTGTTAGTTATACACATAACAGCGACAGCGCTGTCACTCAGCTGAGGTGGCCGCGGCACGCATAGAAATGTCAGTGCTGCTGTAAAGTATATGATTTCTACATTTTTAATGTTTTTGTAAACATATATATAAATTACCTTCCAAAACTATATGGATTCCGTTTCCTCAAATGCATTATATGTTTCTATATATATTGTAGATATCTACCTACAATTCATTCACCATACTTAAGGTCTTTGCCGTTGTTATTTGACTTTACTCCAATTATCAAACGATTTAACATTTTCCACTTGCAATTTTCACTCATTTCATCCAAGCTTTTGTGGCAATGCTGTCAAGCTTTTGTTTATTTGCTTTGTTTCCATTTTAATAACCTTTAATAAACACAAACAAATGCATATAAATTAGGAAATTCAAATAATAAAAACGCGCCAAAGCTAAGCATATCATACAAACATATATGTGTGTGTGTGTGTGTGTGTATGTTTTGTGTGCATATGCGCTTAATTTAGTTTTTATGCATTTTTATATTTACAATTCAAAAAAATACACTGGTTAAACATTCAACACTTACTTCAAAACTTATAAATTTCTGATTCTTTTTCAAAAATATACGCAGAAAATTAAACAATGCTGTTTATATGAACAATTCTGCTTAAATATGAACAACAGAGATATGAATGATAGATATGACAAAAAAATAAACCGCGAAACTATCGATTGTGACTGAAAACAATCGAAGTCAGGTCAAATCTAAAAACAAGCGATACTATCGATTAGACAGGTCTGCAACAAGAAAAGCTATCGGGATATTTACAACTGATTTCTATGAATTTAGATGTTTTAAAAACAAACAAAAATACTTAAAAATTTCAGTTATATTACAAAACTTAACATTTTAATACAAAAAACAGAGTTTTTGATCTAATTACTGTTTTTAAATGTTTACTATCATTAATTTCTGAGGAACACTTGAACGTGCGCGCTTAGATAATGTAGTGGCGCGATAGAAAAAATTGTAATTGTGGAGCATTTAACATTTTTAATAAACATATATGTTAAACTAATTGACAATACATACATATAAAACTGGCAATGACTTGAGCATTAGTTTTACTTTTTACTTAGAATTAATTCACTTAGCGTTTCTTTAACTTAAGTTCATGCGCAACTTCAATGCGACTGCGTGGCCGCCAACGTTCGAGCAACTGCAGCATAAAATGTGCTATCACAAGTAAGACAAGAAACCATGAACTACATTGATACACTGCATAGATTAGCTCACTTATTGTAAATGAAGGTTCCCTTCGTACACGCTCATAGACTTTCACTGTACGTTGTGCCACATCTTCCCAGTTGTAAAGCGTTTCCACAATTTCATTGCATTTGTAAGGGCAGAGCACAGGCTCATCCTTGACAAGACTATCACTACTAGCAGCAGTAATACTTTTAGTAGCTTTTATAGGGATATCGAAATTTTCCATGATTATTCGCTTTCGTTTAGTTCTCAATTTGTTTTCAGTCTTTTTAAGAATTTTGCCATTGGAAGTTTGCATTTTGGATTTCAGATTTTGATGCCTTTCGATGGCCACTAATATTGCTGCATGTATTGCTTCAATGTCAGGTTCCACAAGTATAATTAAATTATTTGGCAACACTTCGGGTATGCCGCCAACGCATGTTGAGACCACTTGTAGTCCACAGGATGCAGCTTCCACAATTGCCATGCAATAGGCTTCAGTTAGCGAAGTGTTCACAAAGATGTGTCCACGTACAAGTACATCTCGCACCTGAGCGTGCTCTACAGCGCCCAGAATTTCTACACGATCCTGCATATTTGTCTTCTCTCTGATCTCCTCGAGCAAATCACGTTTGGGTCCATCACCAACAATAATGAAATGCACATTTGGAACATTTTTAAAACGTGGTATAACTCCGGCAAGTAGATCAATGCCTTTGCGATAAACAAGACGTGAGGCAACTACAATGTTAATGATGCCATTGTCGGGTCTTTTACTGGGATCTGGGGTAAACAAGACAGTGTCCACAGCATTAGGAATGACAGAGACACGTTGCTTGGATACACAAGCGCGCAGCACAGTATTCTCTTTGCCAATGTGTGAAACGCAAATAGCATGATTGACCATGCTTAGATTAATTTCCAAAAGTTTGTTGGTGAGTGCTGCCGAGAGATCCGCAAACCCAAATAGACTATGATCTGTAAATACAGTCTGGAAGAAAATAAGAGAAATTAAGATAAGAGAAGTTATAATAATAATGATAATTACCTTAAGCCCTAGAAGAGCTCCCACCATTAGAGCCTCATGTGCCAAGGCACTGAATGCAGAGTGTCCATGTACGACATCGACTTGCTCTCGTAGCAAGACGCAACGCAGCATTGGCACATTGCAGATAGCAGTGGGAAGAATGCATTGATTATAGCAAACCTTGATAGGCAGATAGTAAACTTTAAGGCCGTTTGTTACATAACGAATGCCACTACAGTCACCATAAGCATGTGTTAACACAACTACCTGGAAATAAAAAAAAAAATAAATTAATAAAAATTATTATAAAAAATTTAATGTACCTTGTGTCCAAGTGCCAAAAGTCTTTGAGATAAATTATAGACATGCTCCTCAACACCGCCAATGCTTGGATAAAAGAAATCCGAGACCATACAAATGCGCATTATTTACATTTATTTTACATTTGACATTACGGGAACATAATTAAATTAAACTTCTATCAAAAGCAACTAATTCTAATAAATGCAAACAATTTCTGCGTGCAACTTTAGTTCATCAGCTGTTATTCATAACATAATGTTATCGATTGTATTGAAAAAGCTATCGCACATATCTAAGCTATTAGTTTGCCATCCCTTGTTTGAGAGCGCACAATTTTTGTAGTGCGGCATTTTGCGTAAACATTAAAGAAGTTTTTGTTTTGATCTCGACAATTTTGCATTTAAATGTACTAAAAAGTATGCCGAACACTTCGAAAAAGTCAGATACATCTGATTTAAAGACACCAACACGTGCCGGGCAACAACAAAACAGCTGCAGCAGTATCCATTCAACGCCAACAAGCAGCAGCGGTGGCGGTGGCGGCGGCCGGCGACCAGCACGCAAAAGGCGACGCATTGAAAAGGAGAAAGATAAAGATGAGCCACCACAGTCACGTCGACAGAGTCTCGATTCACAGATAGGTGATTGTAATATTGAGGATGTCAAGGAAATTGATAGACGTCTGCGTAAAGTCGCACGTGCCAATGCCATCAGCAGCGAGGATATGCATAAAGTTGTACGTCGTGTTGTACGCAATGAACATGTCTTGGCGCTAGTTACACTCAAAGCTGAGGATGAGCTGGCACGTGAAAAACGTGAGGCAGAGGCTCATGAGGAAGAGAAGAAGGAGGAACAGCGTGGAGCTATTATCATTACCGAGGATCCATCAGTGGCCAAATTGACACGAGCCAAAGCTAGAGAATTAAATCGTACGCCAGGCATAATATTACCTCCATTAAATGAGACGCCAGTCAATAATGAAATTGAGGCGCTTATACGCGAGGATCTACATTCAGATGAGGAAGACGAAGAGTATACCTTCAAGGATGATGATTTTCATGTGAGTAAATAAATCTTATATTTTTGCTACTGTTGCTTAATCAATTTCAATTAATAGTCGGATGAAGATACAACTGCAACGGCATCAGACTTTGATTCAAATCCTTGCACACCACAAACTCCAATGACAGCAAATGAGGAGTCACCCATCAAGTTTACCTCCGATGGTTGTTTCAAACTGCCACCAGATAAAAATGCTGATGATCCACGGATTGCAACGCGCACACGTTCAAAACTTTGCCTACAGCAGACAACAATCGAAGATTTGCAATCAGAGTTTGTGCCACCAGATTTGGAGCAAAGTGATATAATGGAACATGATATGACAGCTAATGATGCTGAATGGATGCAGTTTCTCAATGATTTCTCTAAGCCATTAAGTAAGTAAAGATTCTCCTTCTCTATGGTATCTTATACAATGCCTTACTCTCCACAGATACAAATTTTCTTGGCGATGATGATGATTTGGTTAATGATCCAGAATATGTAGCAGCTGAAATGGTACCCATCGATGCTGAAGAATTGCGTAATGTGAATATATCAAAAAAAGAATTAACAGATTTAGTCTCGGAATTATTTGCTGGACTGCTGCAGGAAGGCGTCTCATTGGATTCCATTGAATTGGAAACACCACAAAAATTCCTAACCGATAATATAGATATACAAAATACACCCGTAACACCAGCTGCTACTGCTGCTGTCAATCCCATTGAGCAAGTAACGCGTCAAATTGATTTTGATGAACAGCCAAGAATAACAGCAGATGGAATGCATATGACAACACATACAGAATTTCAGCCTAATGTTATGTCAACGCCAAGTATGGTGCCTGTGCCGCTAGCTGAAACATCTATGAATAGTAATCATATAGATGGTTGCACTATTGTCAATATATCGTCAGAGTTTATGGCACAACAGCAGCCTGAACTTATAGCAGTTCCCCTGCCAGGGCAACCAAATTGTTTTCAATTAGCCAAAGTAGTTACAAATGCTCCATCAGCACTGCCACATGCGGAGGCAGCGGATATGACTTATCAAACCGAATCAATGCAGATTACAGCAACAGAAGAGTCAACAATAACAAGCAATACAACCAAAGAGACAACAACAACAGCACCAATGGAACCTTATGATACAAACTTCTCATGGAAATATTTATCAATACGCAAGCATATACATTCTGAGTATGCGGAGTATTTCGAGAGATTGCGCCATGAGAAGCCAACGGCTCCAGCAGCAGCAGCAGCAACAACAACAACAAATGTTAAAGGTTTTACACAGGAACAACATGATATGTTGCAACAACAGTTACGCATACATACGCAAATGTTAACACAAACCTATCTACAGACATATTCACATCCTCTACTATATTCCATGGCTGTGAAACCTAAAGAAATGTTGCATGAATTGCATACAAAATCAATGAAAGATGCAAGTTTCAATTGTTGGAATTTAAATGCTGCCATTGAGTTAATTAATAAATGGGAACATGATCTAAATAGTGAAGATCATGAAGAAGAAAATAAAACAATGATGAAGTTCATCAACAAAGAAATTGAATTAACGTAAGTAACATAAAATAAATATAGCAATGTTTTCTAATGTTACAATTTTAACATTTTAGTGATGGTAATACACGACAAGTGGCACGTTTACCACCACGCATTATGGATCTTATGCTGGACAGTCAGGTCTTTATGTATCCACAATATTTGCCACGCATGTCATTTGGTTCGCGTCAACTTCAATTTACAGCATTTGCACCATCAGAATATCAATTAATTGCCATGGGTTTGGAAAAGCATTTGAATGCAATAATGCTTGGGAAGAAACCATTGCGTAAACGTGCCGATCCTATACGTATTGCCTGTAAACGTATGGCCAAGGATACGCTTTATGGCAAAGAATATCGACGAATTTTTTTAAAAATCAATGAACTCTGTGAGATGAAACAATATAATCCTATTAAGTATTATTTTGAACATCAACGTGCACCGGCAATTAAACAATATATTTGGGGATTTGAAGATGGAATTGTGAAGACGCCCAGAGAACAGTATCATCTTTTGGCCAATGGCTGGAAATATTATATTGAGGTAAGTTTTTATAAGTTTCATTTTGCATTTGCTTTTTTTTTTTTTTTAATTAATTTACACATAAATCTCTGTAAGTAAAGTTAATAATTAATTGCCAACACGATCTCTGGGTATGAGACGTAACTCTGAACCATGTTTGAGAAATACATTTCCCGCTGTCTGTTGTGGACTAATCCCAATGCCATCGTCTGTAATAATTGCACTTGTTTCCGCTGGCACTTTAAATTCCTCGGAGGCAAATTTAAGTACTGCTGTAAATGGTGTTGCTTCCGGTACACTAAGCACTTTAAATGGCAATTTTGGATCTGATGTTAATGTTATTTTAAATGTTACTTTGCTCATTTTTGCTGTTGTTGTTTTATTGTGACGTGGTCAGTTTTTTTGTTGTTGTTATGGTCAATAGCTGCTTGTAGCTGTAGTTGCGTTGTTTGCTCTGCTTCTGCTATTCAGAGTTTGCTGCAATAGTTATAAATATGCAATATAATATTAATTTTGCTTATAGTTTATTAAAATATGTTAGTTATATTTGAAAAAAACAAAAAACACAAAAAAGTTTTATATTTTGCTCTTACACGCAGTGTTGTAAAAAGAGCGATAATTAAATGAAACGATATATTGTGTTATCGAAACAAACGTGCATTTCGCAAACAATTGCCAATGTTGCCATCATTTCGCAAACAATTGCCAATGTTGCCAATTATTGTTTCAACAGAAAGAGCACACAACAACAAAAAAATAGTGTTAAATAGCGGTTTTATTTCAAAATTAATGTTAAATGCATTTAAAAATGTAAACAAAAAATATATTAATTCAAAATTTGTGATAAATTGTGATAAATTAATAAATTATTTATAATTAATTATTTTTTTATTATAAATACCAATTATTTATTGTTTTTTTTAACTATATAAACTAAATTAATATTTTTTTCGCGATAGTTTTTACTATAAAATGCATTTTAAATTCAAAATAGTTTTATTTTTTGCACTGCTTGCTTATGCCAACGCGATTATTTATTTACATACATATACTTGTATATCGCCATTGATAGTGTATTGCTAATATCGAAATATCGATAGTATATCAACAATTGCACTGTTTACAAATCGCGGACTGTAGTGGAAAAAAAATAATATATACATACGCTTTTTGACCTAATGTTGTAAAGAGAGAGCGGAAAGCAAAAAAAAAACGAAAAATATCGCGAAAGCAATTAAAAAAAAAAATTGTTTTTTCTTTTTTGCATAATCTTTTTTTTGCAGAAAAATTGGAGTAACGATAAGAGAATACGTCGCTGTGGTAAATATAAAAAAACACAAGCATCACAGGCAGCAAGCGCATCCTTTCTACAATTTGTACGTGAAGCCGTTGGCGAAGATTTGGTGTTGCCCGATAATTTGGGCGTGGCTGATGTGCCACATGGCACTGCAACAGAATATCAAACAGGATACTTGGAGAAGGCGCAACAAGAACAAGAGCAAGAAATTAAAGCAGCAAAATCATCGTCAGCAAATGAGAAATCAGCGCAACGCAGGCGTCGCTGCCGCCGCCAATTATCGTCAATCGAACAGCAGCAGCAGCAGCACCAAAAGCAGAGCAGCAGCAGCAGCTCCCTTACGATAAATGTTAATTACGTTTTTGGCAGTGAATTAAATACAATTGGAATTGCTGGCACCACTGGCATTTCTTTGCCACTATTACCAGCCATCAGTTATGCGGAAAATGTTGTCAATATAAATCGTACGCTAAATTCTAGCAACGATTATTATACTAATAATAATTTTGCAGCAGTAGCAACAGCAGCAGCAGAAACAGACAATAATGCACAGCCACTGCCCGTGATTAATTATAATTTTGATCCTGCAACACAAACATTACAAATTAAAGAATTAAATAGTTCAACGGAGCAGACAACATTACAAGAGTTACCTGAAGTTGAAGCCGAAGTCACAGCAATTCCCATATGTCAGTCAACATCATCATCAGCTGCTGCCACCGTAAGTGGCAAGCTTAAAAAGAAGAAAACACATTGTAATATATTTCGACAACGGATTAAAGTATGTCGTCGTCGTAATCGTTGCATTGATACAATTATACCGCCACGCAGTCGTTACCATCTGTTGCGTCAACGTTTGCGTCAAAAGATACGTAAACGTTGTGGGACATTAATAAACGCTTACGTCAACTACCTGCAACAAGAAGTGCAACAATATGATCATGTGCCGATCGTGAAATATTTTCACATACGTTTTGTGGCACTTGAACTGTTCACACCACTGTTGCATGAATTGAAAATGTTTTGTGAAACGACAGCAGAAACTATTGATGTGTCAACGACTACAACAACGACAACGACTACATCAACAACGCTGCCACAAGATGCACAAACGTCACAAACAGAGCCACCATTGAAACCGCAAGCAAAACGCCAACGATGTGAGGAAGCAGCACGTAATCGTCGTGCTCAACGATTGGAGGAGATGCAACGTCATATGTTACAGACAGATACACCCGAGGAACGTAATCGCAAGGATGCCAGTAAGTAAAGTAATTTTTAGAAATTTATTAAATATTTATTATATATTTTTTTTTAATTATTATTTTCCAGCATTTGCCTATAATTTTTATGACAAGGTAGAGGAGACATTGCTAACAGCAAATCGATTGGAGGATTGCCAGAAATTTAATCAATTGCTACAAACATTCGATCCCAAACAGGATAAAGTATCTGATCTATATTTGGTAACTAATCTCATAACTTAACTACAGCTAAACTCTCAGCTAATCACATTTCATTTTTTTTTTCTATCTTATAGAAAATTGAAAAACTTTTATTACCTGATCATCCAGAATTGGCTGAAGTATTTTTAAATTTTTTACTACCTGTTGAAGCAGCAGAATTGGGCAAATTCTTTGAGTATTTTATGATAACAAATGCAAGCAATTTTATAAATAAATTAAATATTTATTTTAATAAGCAACCAGCGCAAATTCGTAAAATTTATGCATGTCTTGGTGAATTGGCAGCATTGCCAAGTGTTAGCATGAAAAAGGTTGAAGCCAAGATAATGCCATTGCTTAAAGATAATCCATTTCTATGCGATTGGTTTGTGCAACAATTTCCACAAGGCAAACCGCCACAAAGGTTTGTTTAACAACTTTTTTTTATATATTTTATTATATATTTTAATATTGATTTCTTTTTCATTTTTTTAATATTAGATTTATGCCTCCAGTTGAACCTATTAATCTGCATGATGTTATCAATAATCCAAATGTGGCAGCTGCTGAAACAATAACAGAATTTATAGATGAACCCACAACACAAGCAAAACCAGCTGCTGCATGTCAACTTAAATATTTCAATGGACGCATCTATTATGGTGCTAAAATTTTATTACCTGCTAAATTATCATTTCGTGCTGCAAGTATTTATAATGAACAATCAACGGAACCATTAAATAACAAAGAAAAATTACATTGTGCACATGCTGTACGTGAACATGCTGAAAATTTATTAAATATTGCCACATGTGTGGATAGTGATGAAGCTACAACAGAACGTAGTGAAGAAGATGATCCAAATCAAGCATTAATCATTGATACAACAACAACGACGGGAGATGAAGAAAATAGTAATTCATCGCTAGAAATCTGCGATGAGGTTACATTACGTGCACATGCTTTACGTCTCAATGCTAATTATTATAATAGTTATTTGGTAAATGCAACAGCAACAAGTACACCAAATGTTGCTAATCATTATGCTGCACATCATCCAAATGCTAAAAAGACTGCAATTAATTTTGGTGAAGTTTCACCAAATCGTCGTCAAACAGCAGCAAATGCATCATCAGGTATGAGTCCATTGCCAGCATTAAGTTCATTGGATAAACGAAAATCGCCAACAAAGAAAGTTCGTTCACCATCGGCGGCACAGTCACAAACACGTCCACGTTATAATGTGCCACCCATGGTTGTTATACATGAGCCACAAGTGCGTGCAACATCTAGCACAGCCACTAATCATACATCACCAGCCATTGAGTGTGCAAAACGTTTACGTACACTCATTGATCAAGAGGAGCAAACAAATGATAATAAGGCTGGCATAAGAATTATTGCACAGGCGAAGCAGTGTGCAATGTTACCAATGTCAACGGCGACAACAGTTGCCAAATTGGAGGAAATTGATACAGAATTTATACCAATTAATTCATCAAATGAAATTGATGAAATGCAATCTCCAGCGCCATCACCAGCAGCATCACCAGCACCGATCATTAAAATGGATATTTCCAGTGATGAAATGGATGGAGAACGTCGTGTAAGTGCTGGCAATACGCCGCAGCATGTGATAACAACACAATTTGATAGCGATGAGGATTGTAAATTGGAAGTGGTTGCAACATTGGCAAATTCTACAAATATGGAACAAGTTGCAACAGCAACAGAAGCAGCAGCAACAACAACAACAACAACAACAATGCCAGCTACAGCAGCAACTTCTCCACCACCAACTACAACTACAAGTACAAGTTCAAGCGCTTGGACACGTGATGAAGATAAAGTAATACTCATTGAAATGAAACGTGGCGCCAAAGATCGAAATCATTTGATCAAACGTATCAGTGAAAAGTTAAAGCATCGCAATGAAACTGAATTACGTTGGCGACATCAATTTCTCATGGATTTTCTATCAAAATTGCAAGGCAAATAATAGAATTCAAATTAATTATAAAAAAAAAATAAGTCTTAAGTCTTGAATTTCATAGCGTTGTTATTTTATTTTATAATCTATATTTAATAATTTTTTTTTTTTTTTTTTACTGAATATAATGTTATATAATTAGAATTTACTTATTAATTATATAATTAAGTTTAAGTTAAAAAAAAAAAAAAAAAAAAATGTCGACTCTAAAACTTCATTGAAGACTGTGCAGTTTAATTAATTTGTTCTTTCCAATATTTTTAATTATATTATAAAATTCGCAACTATAAGATAATATATATCGTCTTTAAGATATTTAAATATTTTTTTTTTTGTATATATTTTCTAAATTAGTTTTCTAATCGCATAAAGAACAAACTCGAGTTTCCTCGCAGAGTATTAAATTTCGATTTTATAAAACATTTTGAACAAAATATTATATTGTATAATTTTTAAGTTTTTTTTTTTTGTAAACATTCCCATTTTTTCTCCCCCAATTTTTGAATTGTTTGTACAACTGTTGCAGCTTGTAGCACTGCAGTTTAAGCAGAAGCTGTGCAGCGCAGCATAGTTTACACTTTAGTCTTGTCTTGGCATTCATCACAATGAGAAGCTCTTGTTATCTGCTACTGTTGCTTGGTTTATTACTCACAGTTCAGGCTAAAGCTGTGACGTCTAATCGTATTATTACCATACACAAGGTAATGCCCGGCGATCCTTATTATCGTGTCTTCGATAGTGATAAACAGCAAGCACGCAACTTTGCCAACGCTAGATGGCGCCAGCTTTTGTCACGCTACGACGCCAATGCGCTGCTGGGCAGCCATGAAGGAGCTGTCTAAGCAGCGAGCTGAACGTCTCCTATATAAATTTCGTAATAAAGCAACAATAATTTATTTTAAGCAGTTTTAGAATTGTCTTGCAGACGTAAGTGCGCACACACGTTTATGCAGCTAATGTTTACTGCTTCTAGCTAAGCTGCGCAGCATACTTTGCGGCTGAGCTTGAAAAATCAGAGACAACTACAAAATGTATCGATAATTATATGTTCAGCTCAGTTAAGCGATTATCACTGTATTTTAGTGCTGGTCACACTTTTTTTTTGCAATTGCGCGAAAAAATTAATAAATAAGAAAAAAAAATTTTGTTCAATATTTATCAAAAAAAAAATAGAATTATATTAAATCAACTTGTGACGCGTTGGTATATTTTCGGTATAAATGTGTTAACAATAAAGCGTAAAAACATGAAAAATAATATTAAGCCAAAAACGACACCAATTACAAGTGTTGTCCATTCCAAGGGATTTAAACTGTTACTTGTTGGTAAAACGTGCGTGTTGATGCCATTCTGTAATATATATTGATCATCATTTCCAACTACTATTACTATATATATATGTATATATATTTACCCAACCACCATTCTCATTTATCCATGGTACTAGCTCATCCTCGATGACCTCAGAGACACTTTCCATAAGCTTTGGCAAATACTCCGGATGACCTTGACGCACACAGTCCACAGACAAACCACCAGCAATGGCAAATAATGAAATGACTTTGCTCCATGTAATCTCTACACGAAACAATTCCCTACCTACTGCACCCAATAGCAAACTAACAGCATCGGGCGTATGAAATTCACCACCAGGATTACGGCAAATTTGTCGTGCGACACCATTATAAACGCGAGGATGCATACGTTCCAGTTCATCACCCAACTGCAAATGACAATTATAGCTAAGAAGACATAACAATTGTAATTGTAATATTTACCACTTGTACAGCTGGAAAGACATCGCGTACAATGCCTAAGGATGTGTTGCTATTGCCCAAAATGCTGCGTATGCGCTGTAAGCCCAATTTCTTATTAAAGAGTCCTGAACGGCGCAGTCGCCGCTTAATATAATGTCCACATAGACATCGTCCCTATGAACATGTACATATACATATATATGGAAAGCATCAGCAGAGAGAGAGAGAGAAAAAAAAACTCACCTGAGTTATGATATCATGTGCTGGAATTTGTGCTGCCTTCCAACCAATTGTATAGGACAATTTACGGGTGACCACATCACTAACATTGCTAAGTCGTCGTCGTGTCGTTTCACGCTGGCCACCAACTTCGAGTAGTGCGGCCGAGTGTAGTGTAGCAGGAAAACTAAATTTACGTCGATTTTGTGCCTGTAGAAGACGTTCGCTTTGTGTCGTTGCCATGGGGAAACCGTTGCTGAAATTATCATTATTCTGTGGAAACGATGTGCCTGGCATTGTGTATTTGTGTGTAGATACGTATACGGTAAATAGATTCGAGCAAGCAAGCTGCTGGAGAGAGAGGGGGGCAAGATTTTTGGCGTCACATAAATAAAATTGAATCAAATCTAACACTAATTACTGTCATCGATAGCCTAATCGATATACGATACTTTCTACCTATTATGGTGTGCGTTAATTATATCAATGTTGCAAGCTGTGCTTCAGTGTCTCTATGTATGTGTGTGCGTGTGTGTGTGTGTTTCTTGTTCATGTTAAATCAATTAATTGGACATTCGTTTCAAGCGATTTAACTGATGTGATGTTGATGTTGATGTTGATCTATGGCAGATTGGCGGATTTTTGCGCGTTCTCTGTCAGTCTTGGTCTGGGTGCCAGTGCCCATGAGAGATTTTCATCAGTAAATCAATCTATATGCATGTGTATGTATATGTGTGTGTCTGTGTATCTCTGTCTATTAAGCTGCAATTGTAGCTCTTGCTATAACTGTAACTGTTACTATATCTCTCTCATTCTCTCTTTCTCATTCGTTGCCTGTCTGTTAATGCTCGAAGCTGCTGTCGCTGGCTGGACATGAATTTCAGAACGTCGACAACTGTCAAGGCGAAAAACCTGCTGCAAAAAAAAAAAACAACAGCAACAAGTTAAACAGCAGTGGCAGCCACAGCAGTCTTGTGTTTATGCCCCCAAGTCAAACAATTACAATCAAAAATAATTGCCTCAAATCATAAATGTCATTTAAAAAATGTACATTACATTTATGAATGACATAATTATGACAGCGACTCTGTAAGAACTACAATTGCAGCAACAACAACAAAAAAACAAGAACAACAACAATTAATGACAGCAAAGTTATTAATCATAATTTATAATAATAAATATTTTTGAAATAATTAACAATTGTTAAATAACAAAGAAAATACTAAACATATTTTAAGAAAACTAATGAGACAATGAAATAATAATATACGATTTTCTTATTACTATGATTTATGTTACAGCAGTAGTATAAATATTAGTCATGCTGTGTATGTGTGTTTGCATTGCATTGATGTAACAGTAGCGTCGAATATATTAGGCATGGTGTATCTTGCAGCAAACTATTTCATTGCTCATACAGTGTGTGCGAGAGAATGTTAGTCATGCTCTCTTTAAATTTATTATTGGCAAAGTTTAATACCACTAGCGTCGCAAATATTAGGCATGCCTGAGAGTATTACTACTGTTACAGTGTTTGTGCTAGAATATTAGTCATGCGATATGTATATAAATTTAATTGGTGTTGTATGCTTACACTAGCATCGCAAATATTAGGCATGCTTGAGAGTATTACTATTGTTACAGTGTATGCTAAAAATATTAGTCATGCTATATTTTACAGCTAGTTGGGGATCTACATTCACATGACTGCCTGCTACAGTATAGTCTTAAATATTAGTCATACATATTTATAATAATTATTGCTTTATTATTTCACTGTCAACAGTTTTCCCACAACAATTAAATTTAAACAAAAAATATAAAAATATTAATTAATGTTACTTTAACATTTTTCTAGATATTTTTCTACACTTTATTTTGACCAACTTTGGCAGCGCGTCAACAGTTCGTTAAATTTTGATTGGCGCTTAGTTCATTTATTTATTTTTTTGTAGTTGTCGCTAAGTATTTTAATGTTTTTTTTTTTGGTCATTTGAAAAATATTTGCAATATGGTCAAAATGTTGTTGTGAATGCGTGTTGTCATTAGTTGTCCACAAGCGGCATGTCAAATGCCCAAAGCAACGAAAAAATAAAATAAAATGAAGCTAGCAATGATTTGTGCGACAAGTGAACTGAGGATGTGCGTAGACACAAGACGCTGCTTGTCTCCCCTTGGAGACATTGTCTTTGTTTTTTCTTTTTACATAATCTGACCCCAAAAATTTGAAATAAAATTTTGTGCGTAGCGCCTGTCGCATCGTGATCATGGAAAGTTTAGAGTACAACAATATCGTGCTGATCATTGCATAGAAAGTAAATTTGTATTTTTTTTTTTTTTTTTTTATTCTACATATGCAAAAATTTGGGTCAGAGCTAAAATGAAATCACGATTAAAGCCTGCATTGAGCTTATAAAAGTTCGCCCACACATTGATCGATCAGTTAGTGTAGAAACAGAATGTCAATCAATTGGACAACTTTGACACTTGGTAGCGTTCGCTTGTTGCCGCTACTGTTGCTGCTGCTACTGCTACAGTGCGTTGTATATGCGGATGTTTCACATTATTTTGCTGCTGCACCCGCTGAATTTGGCAATTTGTTGCATGGACAATTACCTTTTCAAGTTGCACTTGCAGCACCAGCAGCCGCTGCAACAGCACTTTATGCACCACCAGCTGTTGCTGCCACACCATCACCTGTTGCTGCAGTGTCAACAACAGAATTTTCACTTCCAGAGATTATTGAAAATCGCAACGTCAAAAGTTTAAGTCATACACATGGCAATTTTATACCATTGTTGCAACATTATTTGCCACCAGCTGCTACTGATGAACGTCCTAATTATGAAAGTCCTAAGCCTAGGTAAATTATAAACTTAAATTTATTTTCTTTCATTTGCTTTAACTTGCAACATGGCGCATGCAGCGATGAGTTTGCAGCTTATTATTATCCACAGCCAAGCACGACAGCAGCAACAACAACAACAACTTCGCGTCCCATTATTGTGCAAGACTCCGGCGAGAATACGGACCTTAGGCCAGGCTATGATTATCATGCACCTGCAACAGCGCCACTACCACAACGTCCCTCGACTCCAGCGCCTGTTTATCTGCCGCCAAGTGACAGCATTGCCGAACAGCAGCAGCAACAGCTACGTCTACGCATCAAGGATATGCGTTGCCTGCAGCATGGCTACTTTCGTGCTGTGCTCAAATTGGACAGTTTCCTGGGCGCTGCTCCTGTGCTGGATGACAATGATAACGATGAGGATCAACAGCAGCAGCAGCAACTTTGTCAATTGAAATTATCACGCAGTTTTCTGCTGCTAGATATTGCTGGCAATAATTTTGAGCGCTGTGGTGTGCGTGCCTGTGGTCAGGATTTGTGTCTTAGGCTACGCTTTCCAGCTATTAGAGGATTACGCACTGGCAGCGATTCTATATTAACATTGCACTGCAAGACACAGGAACGTGTGGCAGTAAAGACGCATGCGCTCAAAATGGGCGTGTCAAGTGATGTGTGAGTAGTACGAATAGCTAATTCTTTAAAACAATTGCTTACTCTTTCACTCTTATTATCCGTGCTGCAGTCAATCACGCAGCATTGGCAGCTATGCGCATGGCGGCAGTCAAAATGCTTTTCGCACACATGTTGAACTGCTGCGACGCGGCTCCAATGGCTACACACGGCAACTGGAACACAATGATGCAGTGCAGCTGGGCGAGCAGCTGCTACTACGCGCACATGTGCTAGCCGGCGATGGTAAGCTAACAAAATTCTAAGCCTAATACTTGCACAACTAATGCTGCATCAATAATTTGTGTTGCAAGGTTGGAACTATACAAAACTTAGCGATGTGCAACTGCAGCGCATCTCTGCTGCCGGTGAGCTGCTTAACAGCGCACAGCTAATCAGTTCACGCGGCTGCCTTAATCCTGCCATGCAAAGCATTTGCTCACATGCACCAACAGCTGAGCCACCATTGGGTCAACGTTTACACTTTCGTGCCATTATGTTTCCCGGCATGCACAGTGGTGATGTGCTGGTCATGTCCATGCGTTTAACGGGTTGCCTCGAACGTGAAGATTGCCAACTAACGGCACAGGATTGTCTGCCAACAGCAACACAACAACGACGACGACGGGCAACTGTTGCATTTGCAAAGAATGCTACAACCGAGGCATCAGAATTATCGCATATCTCATTTAAAGTGATTATGCCACAAGTGGAGCTGGCGCAACCAACAGTTGCTACAACAGTTGAAGAGTCTAAAGAGAATGTGGCACAAGTCTCAAGATCATTGGCATTGTTTGGCAGCTTGGGCTTTGTCTTGCTGCTATTATGTTTGGCGCTCATAGCGCTCTATAAATTGGGAAAGTAAAAGGAAAGAGAGAGACAAAGAGAGAAGCTTTTACTGTTTGCCCAGCAGCAGCTGTTATCTAAGGCGTCAATCTTGTAGCCTGACAAGCTGCAAAAGCAACGCCAATTTTTTTTTTTTTTTTTTTAAGGCCATTTAAGGCTGCCAAAAAAAAAAAAAAGATTAAAACAGAAATTAGCACTTAATAAAATGTTATTTTATGTATATATGTTCGTGATATAGGGAGAGTGAGAATGAGAGCGAAAGAGATGAAACGATTGCAACTGCAAAACAGAAATTTCCAAACTCTGTGCGCGCAAAATTGCGATTTGCGTTGTTTATGGCAAACTAACTAGACGACGAATGCTGTAGCTAAAACTAAAACTTAATGAATTCTTTTATTTTATTTTTGTTTTTTTTTTTTTGCAACTGAAATTTTATCACGTTTTCACGCTTGAAGCACATTTAATGAAATCAACAGAGAAAAAAAAAGCAACAACAACAACAACAACGGCAGAGAACTCGCTCAACACTTTTTGTGTGATTTTTTTTTTTTTGGTCATTGTTATTTGGTGCAATTTGTAGTCATTTCTTATGTTAATTCGCTTAACGCGCTTTTATTCACCATACTAACAGCTCTGCGCTGCGTTGAGGTGAGGTGAGGTGTGTAAATTGCAAAGCAATTAACAATTGATTGGCAGGCTAATGCATCATATGTTTCAGACAGAGGGAGAGGCACTGTAAGCAGCTGTCAAAAAAAATTTAACAGCTGTTTGAGAGCAAGTCTCTGCGCATGCGTATGTATGTGTGAGTGTGTGTGTATAATTATTGCCTTGGGTGACATTCGCTTTACTTAAGTGACAACAATAACATTTTCGTATGCATGCGCAACTGTCTCTCTGTTAGCTATAGCTGTCTCGCTCTCTCCTACACTCTCTCAGCTGTTGTGGTTTTTGGGCGTCTGTTATTGTTATTGATCGCTGCTATCGATTTAGTAAAATGCTTATCGCTTTATAATTATCGACACTTGTCTCTTTTTTTTTGGCATTATGAGAGAGCGAATGTTGTGAGAGCGAATGCTATAAAAGCGACTGCGCAGCAAGTACACAAATTGTGCGATTAGCGCGTTTTAAGAGACAAATAAATTAAAGATAAATAGCTTAAAATGTTGAACATGTTGTGCAGCATTATTTAATATTGATTATGTAGTAAGTATTTTATTTTACAACAACAACAACAAGAGAAAAATAAAATGCATAGGCATTGCATGCTGTATGCGTGACTCTTAAGATTCTCACACTGTGAAAAACTGTTGCGTCCGTTTTTAATGTGCTCGCTCAATTTTCTCCCCTGTGCATTGCTCTGATCACATACATGTCTAAGATGCGGCATGGCAGCATGGCAGCATGCATTATATGCCAACGAAAAGCTAATTAATAAACGCAACACGTTTGCCGCACAATCTTGCATGTGTTCCTCTCTACAGACACAGGCGACAACTGCCGATAACAACAACAACAACTGACAACTGGCAACATGGCTAAAAACAAAAACAACAACAACAACATGGATAACAACTACTTTGTCTTTGTCGCAAATGGCAGGCAAAATGTTTACTGAGTGCACATAAATTAAGTGTCGAACATACGTCTCAGCTTCCCTCTCTTACTCTCTCCCCACTCCCGCTCCCGCTCCCCTATACAACTTCTCTTTGAGCACAACTGGCGCTTAAGTTTGTTTGTAGTTCGGAGTTCGACTGAACGTAAGTCCAACAATTTACACTTTTCATTGACTTGACTTAAGATTCAGCTGAGCTTTACTGGACAAGTAAGAAAATTACAATCAAGTGTGCTCGACTATATAATACACGGTATTGAAATATGACTTGAGATTCTGTTGAGCTTTACTGGACAAGTAAAAAAATTAGTGTTGAGTGTGCTTGACTATATAATACCCGGTACTCAAATATGACTTATAATACCCGGTACTCAAATATGACTTGAGATTCAGTTGAGCTTTACTGGACAAGTAAGAAAATTGTAGTTGAGTGTGCTTGACTATATAATACCCGGTACTCAAATATGACTTATAATACCCGGTACTCAAATATGACTTGAGATTCAGTTGAGCTTTACTGGACAAGTAAGAAAATTGTAGTTGAGTGTGCTTGACTATATAATACCCGGTACTCAAATATGACTTATAATACCCGGTACTCAAATATGACTTGAGATTCAGTTGAGCTTTACTGGACAAGTAAGAAAATTATAATCAAGTGTGCTCGACTATATGATACCCGGTACTCAAATATGACTTGAGATTCAGTTGAGCTTTACTGGACAAGTAAGAAAATTACA
Organism: Zaprionus obscuricornis; assembly: GCA_037044475.1. Taxonomy (NCBI): domain Eukaryota; kingdom Metazoa; phylum Arthropoda; class Insecta; order Diptera; family Drosophilidae; genus Zaprionus; species Zaprionus obscuricornis. The sequence goes on from JBAMBR010001885.1 coordinate 25,882, forward strand.
ATCAAGTGTGCTCGACTATATAAAACCCGGTACTCAAATATAACTTAGGCCAATCAGGAATATGTAAACTTTCTGCCACTTTATGCTGTTGTGTCAGCAAAGTCATTATACCCTTACTACACCTATGTTTACCGGGTATAGCAAAAAAAAAAAAAAAGTTAAGCATATAATTTTTTTTTTTTTTTTTTGTTAGCTGTCTTTTAGCTGCTTGCACTGCTTAAATTAGCGACTACTTAGTGACCAATTTAGACATTCCTGTTAAATATTTATGATCGCTCGCTGCACACCAAAACATTTAAAGTTTTCAATGAACTGTGCAACATATGTTGTAAATTCTATGAATGGCTGCATGGAGTAATTGCCAACAACTATAAATTTTTAGTAACTGTTACGCAAGTAGTTGCTGAATTTTGCATAAATATTACAACAACTTTTTTAATGACAGCAACTAATTATAGTTGCTCCTCCTTCATGACTTGTCATTGGCTAATAAAGATAAGATATAATAATCATATCACATCACAAATCAAATCAAATAAAATAGTCAACGCCTCAATGCGCTCATTAGCAACTTTTATTAGCCAAATGTGTCGCTAGTTTTTTTTTTTTTTGTTATTTCATTTGGTTTATTGCCATTGGCTAAAACATGGCATTGCCTTAAATTTAATACAACAGTTAATATTTATTTATTTTTTTTTTTGCGCTTTTTCAGCTAATACACAATGCAAGTTTTTCTATTTTTTATTGGCTGTTGTTGCTGTTGCTGCTGCTGTTGTCTCGAGAGACTTGACACAACTAGTTTTGCTGTTGTTGCAAGTTGCAAGTTGCACTGCTTTTGAGCCATGTTAACATTTGTGTTATTGATTTTTTACAACAGTTGACAGTTACGCAGGCCAAATTCCTAGCATTATACCCCTTCAACTGCCACGCCTCTCAGCCTTAGTCGTAGCAAAGACTCGACACGAAGTTTATTTTGGAATTTCAATATATATTTTATTTCATTTTTTTTTTATTTTTTTTCTTGATCAATTTTTTTTTGCATTTTATTTAGTGAATGACAAACGATTCAAGCAATTTGACTTTCGAATTGTGATTGGTTAATCACAAAATTTTGCAGTTCATTAAAATGCCATAATATATTATAATCGCAAATCGCAAAACAATTTTTGATAGTGGCAAAGCGATTAACGTTTGACATTAACCACAATTTGGAAGCCAAAGCCTCCACAAGTTGCAATCGGAGCAATGGGAAATATACGCAGATTTCCGAGTATAAAACTTAATATATATATATATATATATATATATATATATATTTTTATTGCATTTAAGCCACAATTATAAGCCGCAATATATGCGAATTAAGCGTAAATCGACTTGCGGTTTTTTTTTTTTTACAGCTAATCAAGTGACATGACATGCACGACTTGGCAATATCCGGTAGCGTTACTAAATGTTTTAATAACTTGTCTATGTAAAATTTGTTATAGTCTTTTAACAATTTGTAGCATTAGTAATAGTAACAGCGTTGGCATGCCCAACTATAAAAATACCCGGTACATAAAATGAATATGCATATAGCTTAGCTATGTACAATATGCAAAAGCTTTTAGCTAGTAATTGTCGTGCTGTTATTAGTAATATTAAGTTATGGGCATGCCTGACTAAGTTATACCCGGCACATAAAATGAAAATGCAAGTAGCTTATAAATGTTATAAATATAGTTAGACGCAAAATTGTTTTATAGCGCTAAAAATAGTAAATTTGTGGCATGCACGACTAAGAAATACCCGGCAAAAAGTTAAAAGTTTATGCAATATGTCTAATTACTAGACACAAAGAGCTTAGATAATTTCTTCAATTGATGAATTGAGCTAACAGTAAGACTTCAGCAATGCTCAACTAGGCAATACCCGGCAAATAAATTGAAACTATATAAACTTTTACTAATGATAAGTCTAGCCTACAACAAAATTGTCTGAGCTCTTTGTGTTTAGTAATTTGACATATTGCATAAACTTTTAACTTTTTACCGGGTATTTCTTAGTCGTGCATGCCACAAATTTACTATTCTTAGCGCTATAAAACTATTTGCTTCTAACTATATTTATAACATTTATAAGCTACTTGCATTTTCATTTTATGTACCGGGTATAACTTAGTCAGGCATGCCCAAAACATAATATTACTAATAACAGCACGACAATTACTAGCTAAAAGCTTTTGCATATTGTATATAGCTAAGCTATATGCATTTTCATTTTATGTACCGGGTATTTTTATAGTTGGGCATGCCAACGCTGTTACTATTACTAATGCTACAAATTGTTAAAAGACTATAACAAATTTTACATAGACAAGTTATTAAAACATTTAGTAACGCTACCGGATATTGCCAAGTCGTGCATGTCATGTCACTTGATTAGCTGTAAAAAAAAAAAAACCGCAAGTCGATTTACGCTTAATTCGCATATATTGCGGCTTATAATTGTGGCTTAAATGCAATAAAAATATATATATATATATATGTTAATGTCAAACGTTAATCGCTTTGCCACTATCAAAAATTGTTTTGCGATTTGCGATTATAATATATTATGGCATTTTAATGAACTGCAAAATTTTGTGATTAACCAATCACAATTCGAAAGTCAAATTGCTCGAATCGTTTGTCATTCACTAAATAAAATGCAAAAAAAAAAAAAAAATTGATCGAGAAAAAAAATAAAAAATGAAATAAAATATATATTGAAATTCCAAAATAAACTTCGTGTCGAGTCTATGCTGCGACTAAGGCTGAGAGGCGTGGCAGTTGAAGGGGTATAATGCTAGGAATTTGGCCTGCGTAACTGTCAACTGTTGTAAAAAATCAATAACACAAATGTTAACATGGCTCAAAAGCAGTGCAACTTGCAACTTGCAACAACAGCAAAACTAGTTGTGTCAAGTCTCTCGAGACAACAGCAGCAACAACAACAGCAACAGCAACAACAGCCAATAAAAAATAGAAAAACTTGCATTGTGTATTAGCTGAAAAAGCGCAAAAAAAAATAAATATTAACTGTTGTGTTAAATTTAAGGCAACGCCATGTTTTAGCCAATGGCAATAAACCAAATGAAATAACAAAAAAAAAAAAAACTAGCGACACATTTGGCTAATAAAAGTTGCTAATGAGCGCATTGAGGCGTTGACTATTTTATTTGATTTGATTTGTGATGTGATATGATTATTATATCTTATCTTTATTAGCCAATGACAAGTCATGAAGGAGGAGCAACTATAATTAGTTGCTGTCATTAAAAAAAAAGTTTGTTGTAATATTTATGCAAAATTCAGCAACTACTTGCGTAACAGTTACTAAAAATTTATAGTTGTTGGCAATTATTGAGAGACTCCCTCCATGCAGCCATTCATAGAATTTACAACATATGTTGCACAGTTCATTGAAAAGTTTAAAATGTTTTGGTGTGCAGCGAGCGATCATAAATATTTAACAGGAATGTCTAAATTGGTCACTAAGTAGTCGCTAATTTAAGCAGTGCAAGCAGCTAAAAGACAGCTAACAAAAAAAAAATTATATGCTTAACTTTTTTTTTTTGCTATACCCGGTAAACATAGGCGTAGTAAGGGTATAATGACTTTGACAACAGCATAAAGTGGCAGAAAGTTTACATATTCCTGATTGGCCTAAGTTATATTTGAGCTACCGGGTATCATATAGTCCAGCACACTTGTTTTGTAATTTTCTTACTTGTCCATTAAAGCTCAACTGAATCTCAAGTCATATTTGAGTACCGGGTATCATATAGTCGAGCACACTCAACTACAATTTTCTTACTTGTCCATTAAAGCTCAACTGAATCTCAAGTCATATTTGAGTACCGGGTATCATATAGTCGAGCATACTTAATTGTAATTTTCTTACTTGTCCAGTAAAGCTCAACTGAATCTCAAGTCAAATTTGAATACCGGGTATTATATAGTCGAGCACACTTGATTGTAATTTTCTTACTTGTCCAGTAAAGCTCAACTGAATCTCAAGTCAAGTCAATGAAAAGTGTAAATTGTTGGACTTACGTTCAGTCGAACTCCGAACTACAAACAAACTTAAGCGCCAGTGTTGTGCTCAAAGAGAAGTTGTATAGGGGAGCGGGAGCGGGAGTGGGGAGCGAGTAAGAGAGGGAAGCTGAGACGTATGTTCGACACTTAATTTATGTGCACTCAGTAAACATTTTGCCTGCCATTTGCGACAAAGACAAAGTAGTTGTTATCCATGTTGTTGTTGTTGTTTTTGTTTTTAGCCATGTTGCCAGTTGTCAGTTGTTGTTGTTGTTATCGGCAGTTGTCGCCTGTGTCTGTAGAGAGGAACACATGCAAGATTGTGCGGCAAACGTGTTGCGTTTATTAATTAGCTTTTCGTTGGCATATAATGCATGCTGCCATGCTGCCATGCCGCATCTTAGACATGTACATATGTGATCAGAGCAATGCACAGGGGAGAAAATTGAGCGAGCACATTAAAAACGGACGCAACAGTTTTTCACAGTGTGAGAATCTTAAGAGTCACGCATACAGCATGCAATGCCTATGCATTTTATTTTTCTCTTGTTGTTGTTGTTGTAAAATAAAATACTTACTACATAATCAATATTAAATAATGCTGCACAACATGTTCAACATTTTAAGCTATTTATCTTTAATTTATTTGTCTCTTAAAACGCGCTAATCGCACAATTTGTGTACTTGCTGCGCAGTCGCTTTTATAGCATTCGCTCTCACAACATTCGCTCTCTCATAATGCCAAAAAAAAAGAGACAAGTGTCGATAATTATAAAGCGATAAGCATTTTACTAAATCGATAGCAGCGATCAATAACAATAACAGACGCCCAAAAACCACAACAGCTGAGAGAGTGTAGGAGAGAGCGAGACAGCTATAGCTAACAGAGAGACAGTTGCGCATGCATACGAAAATGTTATTGTTGTCACTTAAGTAAAGCGAATGTCACCCAAGGCAATAATTATACACACACACTCACACATACATACGCATGCGCAGAGACTTGCTCTCAAACAGCTGTTAAATTTTTTTTGACAGCTGCTTACAGTGCCTCTCCCTCTGTCTGAAACATATGATGCATTAGCCTGCCAATCAATTGTTAATTGCTTTGCAATTTACACACCTCACCTCACCTCAACGCAGCGCAGAGCTGTTAGTATGGTGAATAAAAGCGCGTTAAGCGAATTAACATAAGAAATGACTACAAATTGCACCAAATAACAATGACCAAAAAAAAAAAAATCACACAAAAAGTGTTGAGCGAGTTCTCTGCCGTTGTTGTTGTTGTTGTTGCTTTTTTTTTCTCTGTTGATTTCATTAAATGTGCTTCAAGCGTGAAAACGTGATAAAATTTCAGTTGCAAAAAAAAAAAAACAAAAATAAAATAAAAGAATTCATTAAGTTTTAGTTTTAGCTACAGCATTCGTCGTCTAGTTAGTTTGCCATAAACAACGCAAATCGCAATTTTGCGCGCACAGAGTTTGGAAATTTCTGTTTTGCAGTTGCAATCGTTTCATCTCTTTCGCTCTCATTCTCACTCTCCCTATATCACGAACATATATACATAAAATAACATTTTATTAAGTGCTAATTTCTGTTTTAATCTTTTTTTTTTTTTGGCAGCCTTAAATGGCCTTAAAAAAAAAAAAAAAAAAATTGGCGTTGCTTTTGCAGCTTGTCAGGCTACAAGATTGACGCCTTAGATAACAGCTGCTGCTGGGCAAACAGTAAAAGCTTCTCTCTTTGTCTCTCTCTTTCCTTTTACTTTCCCAATTTATAGAGCGCTATGAGCGCCAAACATAATAGCAGCAAGACAAAGCCCAAGCTGCCAAACAATGCCAATGATCTTGAGACTTGTGCCACATTCTCTTTAGACTCTTCAACTGTTGTAGCAACTGTTGGTTGCGCCAGCTCCACTTGTGGCATAATCACTTTAAATGAGATATGCGATAATTCTGATGCCTCGGTTGTAGCATTCTTTGCAAATGCAACAGTTGCCCGTCGTCGTCGTTGTTGTGTTGCTGTTGGCAGACAATCCTGTGCCGTTAGTTGGCAATCTTCACGTTCGAGGCAACCCGTTAAACGCATGGACATGACCAGCACATCACCACTGTGCATGCCAGGGAAACATAATGGCACGAAAGTGTAAACGTTGACCCAACGGTGGCTCAGCTGTTGGTGCATGTGAGCAAATGCTTTGCATGGCAGGATTAAGGCAGCCGCGTGAACTGATTAGTTGTGCGCTATTGAGCAGCTCACCGGCAGCAGAGATGCGCTGCAGTTGCACATCGCTAAGTTTTGTATAGTTCCAACCTTGCAACAAAGTATGGATGCAGCATTAGTTGTGCAAGTATTAGGCTTAGAATTTTGTTAGCTTACCATCGCCGGCTAGCACATGTGCGCGTAGTAGCAGCTGCTCGCCCAGCTGCACTGCATCATTGTGTTCCAGTTGCCGTGTGTAGCCATTGGAGCCGCGTCGCAGCAGTTCAACATGTGTGCGAAAAGCATTTTGACTGCCGCCATGCGCATAGCTGCCAATGCTGCGTGATTGACTGCAGCACGGATAATAAGAGTGAAAGAGTAAGCAATTGTTTTAAAGAATTAGCTATTCGTACTACTCACACATCACTTGACACGCCCATTTTGAGCGCATGCGTCTTTACTGCCACACGTTCCTGTGTCTTGCAGTGCAATGTTAATATAGAATCGCTGCCAGTGCGTAATCCTCTAATAGCTGGAAAGCGTAGCCTAAGACACAAATCCTGACCACAGGCACGCACACCACAGCGCTCAAAATTATTGCCAGCAATATCTAGCAGCAGAAAACTGCGTGATAATTTCAATTGACAAAGTTGCTGCTGCTGCTGTTGATCCTCATCGTTATCATTGTCATCCAGCACAGGAGCAGCGCCCAGGAAACTGTCCAATTTGAGCACAGCACGAAAGTAGCCATGCTGCAGGCAACGCATATCCTTGATGCGTAGACGTAGCTGTTGCTGCTGCTGTTCGGCAATGCTGTCACTTGGCGGCAGATAAACAGGCGCTGGAGTCGAGGGACGTTGTGGCAGTGGCGCTGTTGCAGGTGCATGATAATCATAGCCTGGCCTAAGGTCAGTATTCTCGCCGGAGTCTTGTACAATAATGGGACGCGAAGTTGTTGTTGTTGCTGCTGTCGTGCTTGGCTGTGGATAATAATAAGCTGCAAAATCATCGCTGCATGCGCCATGTGGCAAGTTAAAGCAAATGAAAGAAAATGAAGTTAAGTTTATAATTTACCTAGGTTTAGGACTTTCATAATTTGGACGTTCCTCAATAGCAGCTGGTGGCAAATAATGTTGCAACAATGGTATAAAATTGCCATGTGTATGACTTAAACTTTTGACGTTGCGATTTTCAATAATTTCGGGAAGTGAAAATTCTGTTGTGGGCACTGCTGCAACAGGTGATGGTGTGGCAGCAACAGCTGGTGGTGCATAAAGTGCTGTTGCAGCGGCTGGTGGTGCAAGTGCAACTTGAAAGGGTAATTGTCCATGCAACAAATTGCCAAATTCAGCGGGTGCAGCAGCAAAATAATGTGAAACATCCGCATATACAACGCACTGTAGCAGCAGTAGCAGCAGCAGCAACAGTGGCGGCAACAAGCGAACACTACCAAGTGTCAAAGTTGTCCAATTGATTGACATTCTGTTTCTTCACTAACTGATCGATCAATGTGTGGGCGAACTTTTATAAGCTCAATGCAGGCTTTAATCGTGATTTCATTTCAGCTCTGACCCAAATTTTTGCATATGTAGAATAACAAAAAAAAAAATAATAAAAAAAAATACAAATTTACTTTCTATGCAATGATCAGCACGATATTGTTGTACTCTAAACTTTCCATGATCACGATGCGACAGGCGCTACGCACAAAATTTTATTTCAAATTTTTTTTTTGTTTTTTTTTGGGGTCAGATTATGTAAAAACAAAGACAAAGACAATGTCTCCAAGGGGAGACATGCAGCGTCTTGTGTCTACGCACATCCTCAGTTCACTTGTCGCACAAATCATTGCTAGCTTCATTTTATTTTTATTTTTTTTTCGTTGCTTTGGGCATTTGACATGCCGCTTGTGGACAACTAATGACAACACGCATTCACAACAACATTTTGACCATATTGTAAATATTTTTCAAATGACCAAAAAAAAAAACTTAAAATACTTAGCGACAACTACAAAAAAATAAATGAACTAAGCGCCAATCAAAATTTAACGAACTGTTGACGCGCTGCCAAAGTTGGTCAAAATAAAGTGTAGAAAAATATCTAGAAAAATGTTAAAATAACATTAATTAATATTTTTATATTTTTTTTTTTGTAATTTAATTATTGTGGGAAAACTGTTGACAGTGAAATAATAAAGCAATAATTATTATAAATATGTATGACTAATATTTAAGACTAGACTGTAGCAGGCAGTCATGTGAATGTAAAGTGCCAACTAGCTGTAAAATATAGCATGACTAATATTTTTTAGCATACACTGTAACAGCAGTAATACTCTCAGGCATGCCTAATATTTGCGATGCTAGTGTATGCATACAACACCAATTAAATTTATATACATATAGCATGACTAATATTCTAACACACACTGTAACAGAACAGAAAACAGAACGGGCATGCCTAATATTTGCGACGCTAGTGTAAGCAAACTGTGCCAATAATAAATTTATAGCGGGCATGACTAACATTCTCTCGCACACACTGTATGAGCAATGAAATAGTTTGTTGAAATATACCATGCCTAATATATTCGACGCTACTGTTACATCAATGAAATGCAAAAACACACGCACACATACACAGCATGACTAATATTTACACGACTGCTGTAACATAAATCATAGCAATAAGAAAATCGTATATTATTATTTCATTGTCTCATTAGTTTTTTTAAAATATGTTTAGTATTTTCTTTGTTATTTAACAATTGTTAATTATTTCAAAAATATTTATTATTATAAATTATGATTAATAACTTTGCTGTCATTAATTGTTGTTGTTGTTGTTTTTTTTTTGTTGTTGTTGCTGCAATTGTAGTTCTTACAGAGTCGCTGTCATAATTATGTCATTCATAAATGTAATGCACATTTTTTAAATGACATTTATGATTTGAGGCAATTATTTTTGATTGTAATTGTTTGACTTGGGGGCATAAACACAAGACTGCTGTAGCTGCCACTGCTGTTTAACTTGTTGCTGTTGTTTTTTTTTTTTGCAGCAGGTTTTTCGCCTTGACAGTTGCCGACGTTCTGAAATTCATGTCCAGCCAGCGACAGCAGCTTCGAGCATTAACAGACAGGCAACGTATGAGAAAGAGAGAATGAGAGAGATATAGTAACAGTTACAGTTATAGCAAGAGCTACAATTGCAGCTTAATAGACAGACACACACATACATACACATGCATATAGATTGATTTACTGATGAAAATCTCTCATGGGCACTGGCACCCAGACCAAGACTGACAGAGAACGCGCAAAAATCCGCCAATCTGCCATAGATCAACATCAACATCACATCAGTTAAATCGCTTGAAATGAATGTCCAATTAATTGATTTAACATGAACAAGAAACACACACACACACATACTGAAGCACAGCTTGCAACATTGATATAATTAACGCACACCATAATAGGTAGAAAGTATCGTATATCGATTAGGCTATCGATGACAGTAATTAGTGTTAGATTTGATTCAATTTTATTTATGTGACGCCAAAAATCTTGCCCCCCCCTCTCTCTCTCCAGCAGCTTGCTCGAATCTATTTACCGTTTACGTATCTACACACAAACACACACAATGCCAGGCACATCGTTTCCACAGAATAATGATAATTTCAGCAACGGTTTCCCCATGGCAACGACACAAAGCGAACGTCTTCTACAGGCACAAAATCGACGTAAATTTAGTTTTCCTGCTACACTACACTCGGCCGCACTACTCGAAGTTGGTGGCCAGCGTGAAACGACACGACGACGACTTAGCAATGTTAGTGATGTGGTCACCCGTAAATTATCCTATACAATTGGTTGGAAGGCAGCACAAATTCCAGCACATGATATCATAACTCAGGTGAGTTTTTTTTCTCTCTCTCTCTGTGCTAATATTTCCATATATATGTATATGTATATGTTCATAGGGACGATGTCTATGTGGACATTATATTAAGCGGCGACTGCGCCGTTCAGGACTCTTTAATAAGAAATTGGGCTTACAGCGCATACGCAGCATTTTGGGCAATAGCAACACATCTTTGGGCATTGTGCGTGATGTCTTTCCAGCTGTACAAGTGGTAAATATTACAATTACAATTGTTGTGTCTTCTTAGCTATAATTGTCATTTACAGTTGGGTGATGAACTGGAACGTATGCATCCTCGCGTTTATAATGGTGTCGCACGACAAATTTGCCGTAATCCTGGTGGTGAATTTCATACGCCCGATGCTGTTAGTTTGCTATTGGGTGCAGTAGGAAGGGAATTGTTTCGTGTAGAGATTACATGGAGCAAAGTTATCTCATTATTTGCCATTGCTGGTGGTTTGTCCGTGGACTGTGTGCGTCAAGGTCATCCGGAATATTTGCCAAAGCTTATGGAAAGTGTCTCTGAAGTCATTGAGGATGAGCTAGTACCATGGATAAATGAGAATGGTGGTTGGGTAAATATATATACATATATATAGTAATAGTACTTGGAAATGATGATCACTATATATTACAGAATGGCATCAATACGCACGTTTTACCCACAAGTAACAGTTTAAATCCCTTGGAATGGACAACACTTGTTATTGGTGTCGTTTTTGGTTTAATATTATTTTTTATGTTTTTACGCTTTATTGTCAACACATTTATACCGAAAATATACCAACGCGTCACAAGTTGATTTAATATAATTCTATTTTTTTGATAAATATTAAACAAATTTATTTTCTTATTAATTTTTTTCGCGCAATTGCAAAAAAAGTGTGACCAGCACTAAAATACAGTGATAATCGCTTAACTAAGCTGAACAAATAATTATCGATACATTTTGAAGTTGTCTCGCTCAGATTTTTCAAGCTCAGCCGCAAAGTATGCTGCGCAGCTGAGCTAACAGCAGTAAATATTAGCTGCATAAACATGTGTGCGCACTTACGTCTGCAAGACAATTCTAAAACTGCTTAAAATAAATTATTGTTGCTTTATTACGAAATTTATACGGCTAGGAGATGTTCAGTTTGCTGCTTAGACAGCTCCTGCATTGCTGCCCAGCAGCGCATTGGCGTCGTAGTGTGACAACAGCTGGCGCCATCTAGCGTTGGCAAAGTTGCGTGCTTGTTGCTTATCACTATCGAAGACACGATAATAAGGATCGCCAGGCATTACCTTGTGTATGGTAATAATACGATTAGACGTCACAGCCTTAGCCTTAATTGTAAGTAATAAACCAAGCAACAGCAGCAGTAGCAGATAACAAGAGCCTCTCATTGTGATGAATGCCAAGACAAGACTAAAGTGTAAACTATGCTGCGCTGCACAGCTTCTGCTGAAGCTGCAGTGCTACAAGCTGCAACAGTTGTGCAAACAATTCAAAAATTGGGGGAGATAAAATGGGAATGTTTACAAAAAAAAAACTTAAAAATTATACAATATATTATTTGTTCAAAATGTTTTATAAAATCGAAATTTAATACTCTGCGAGGAAACTCGAGTTTGTTCTTTATGCGATTAGAAAACTAATTTAGAAAATATATACAAAAAAAATATTTAAATATCTTAAAGACGATATATATTATCTTATAGTTGCAAATTTTATAATATAATTAAAAATATTGGAAAGAACAAATTAATTAAACTGCACAGTCTTCAATGAAGTTTTAGAGTCGACATTTTTTTTTTTTTTTTTTTTTAACTTAAACTTAATTATATAATTAATAAGTAAATTCTAATTATATAACATTATATTCAGTAAAAAAAAAAAAAAAAAAAAATTATTAAATATAGATTATAAAATAAAATAACAACTCTATGAAATTCAAGACTTAAGACTTATTTTTTTTTTTATAATTAATTTAATTTCTATTATTTGCCTTGCAATTTTGATAGAAAATCCATGAGAAATTGATGTCGCCAACGTAATTCAGTTTCATTGCGATGCTTTAATTTTTCACTGATACGTTTGATCAAATGATTTCGATCTTTGGCGCCACGTTTCATTTCAATGAGTATTACTTTATCTTCATCACGTGTCCAAGCGCTTGAACTTGTACTTGTAGTTGTAGTTGGTGGTGGAGAAGTTGCTGCTGTAGCTGGCATTGTTGTTGTAGGTGTTGCTGCTGCTTCGGTTGCTGTTGCAACTTGTTCCATATTTGTAGAATTTGCCAATGTTGCAACCACTTCCAATTTACAATCCTCATCGCTATCAAATTGTGTTGTTATCACATGCTGCGGCGTATTGCCAGCACTAACACGACGTTCTCCATCCATTTCATCACTGGAAATATCCATTTTAATGATCGGTGCTGGTGATGGTGCTAGTGATGGCGCTGGAGATTGCATTTCATCAATTTCATTTGATGAATTAATTGGTATAAATTCTGTATCAATTTCCTCCAATTTGGCAACTGTTGTCGCCGTTGACATTGGTAACATTGCACACTGCTTTGCCTGTGCAATAATTCTTATGCCAGCCTTATTATCATTCGTTTGCTCCTCTTGATCAATGAGTGTACGTAAACGTTTTGCACACTCAATGGCTGGTGATGTATGATTAGTGGCTGTACTGGATGTTGCACGCACTTGTGGCTCATGTATAACAACCATGGGTGGCACATTATAACGTGGACGTGTTTGCGATTGTGCCGCCGATGGTGAACGAACTTTCTTTGTTGGCGATTTTCGTTTATCCAATGAACTTAATGCTGGCAATGGACTCATACCTGATGATGCATTTGCTGCTGTTTGACGACGATTTGGTGAAACTTCACCAAAATTAATTGCAGTCTTTTTAGCATTTGGATGATGTGCAGCATAATGATTGGCAACATTTGGTGTACTTGTTGCTGTTGCATTTACCAAATAACTATTATAATAATTAGCATTGAGACGTAAAGCATGTGCACGCAATGTAACTTCATCGCATATTTCTAGCGATGAATTACTATTCTCTTCATCTCCCGTCGTTGTTGTTGTATCAATGATTAATGCTTGATTTGCATCATCTTCTTCACTACGTTCTGTTGCAGCTTCATCACTATCCACACATGTGGCAATATTTAATAAATTTTCAGCATGTTCACGTACAGCATGTGCACAATGTAATTTTTCTTTGTTATTTAATGGTTCCGTTGATTGTTCATTATAAATACTTGCAGCACGAAATGATAATTTAGCAGGTAATAAAATTTTAGCACCATAATAGATGCGTCCATTGAAATATTTAAGTTGACATGCAGCAGCTGGTTTTGCATGTGTTGTGGGTTCATCAATAAATTCTGTTATTGTTTCAGCAGCTGCTACATTTGGATTATTGATAACATCATGCAGATTAATAGGTTCAACTGGAGGCATAAATCTAATATTAAAAAAAAGAAATCAATATTAAAATATATAATAAAATTGAGAAAGTTGTTAAACAAACCTTTGTGGCGGTTTGCCTTGTGGAAATTGTTGCACAAACCAATCGCATAGAAATGGATTATCTTTAAGCAATGGCATTATCTTGGCTTCAACCTTTTTCATGCTAACACTTGGCAATGCTGCCAATTCACCAAGACATGCATAAATTTTACGAATTTGCGCTGGTTGCTTATTAAAATAAATATTTAATTTATTTATAAAATTGCTTGCATTTGTTATCATAAAATACTCAAAGAATTTTCCCAATTCTGCAGCTTCAACAGGTAGTAAAAAATTTAAAAATACTTCAGCCAATTCTGGATGATCAGGTAATAAAAGTTTTTCAATTTTCTATAAATACAAAAAAAAAGAAGAAAAGTGAAATGTAATTAGCTAAGTTATAGCTGTAGTTAAGTTATGAGATTAGTTACCAAATATAGATCAGATACTTTATCCTGTTTGGGATCGAATGTTTGTAGCAATTGATTAAATTTCTGGCAATCCTCCAATCGATTTGCTGTTAGCAATGTTTCCTCCACCTTGTCATAAAAATTATAGGCAAATGCTGGAAAATAATAATTAAAAGAAAAAATATATAATAAATATTTAATAAATCTCTAAAAATTACTTTACTTACTGGCATCCTTGCGATTACGTTCCTCGGGTGTATCTGTCTGTAACATATGACGTTGCATCTCCTCCAATCTCTGTGCACGACGATTACGTGCTGCTTCCTCACATCGTTGGCGTTTTGCTTGCGGTTTTAATGGTGGCTCTGTTTGTGACGTTTGTGCATCTTGTGGCAGCGTTGTTGATGTAGTCGTTGTCGTTGTTGTAGTCGTTGACACATCAATAGTTTCTGCTGTCGTTTCACAAAACATTTTCAATTCATGCAACAGTGGTGTGAACAGTTCAAGTGCCACAAAACGTATGTGAAAATATTTCACGATCGGCACATGATCATATTGTTGCACTTCTTGTTGCAGGTAATTGACGTAAGCGTTTATTAATGTCCCACAACGTTTACGTATCTTTTGACGCAAACGTTGACGCAACAGATGGTAACGACTGCGTGGCGGTATAATTGTATCAATGCAACGATTACGACGACGACATACTTTAATCCGTTGTCGAAATATATTACAATGTGTTTTCTTCTTTTTAAGCTTGCCACTTACGGTGGCAGCAGCTGATGATGATGTTGACTGACATATGGGAATTGCTGTAACTTCGGCTTCAACTTCAGGTAACTCTTGTAACGTTGTCTGCTCCGTTGAACTATTTAATTCTTTTATTTGTAATGTTTGTGTTGCAGGATCAAAATTATAATTAATCACGGGCAGTGGCTGTGCATTGTCTGTTTCTGCTGCTGCTGTTGCTACTGCTGCAAAATTATTATTAGTATAATAATCGTTGCTAGAATTTAGCGTACGATTTATATTGACAACATTTTCCGCATAACTGATGGCTGGTAATAGTGGCAAAGAAATGCCAGTGGTGCCAGCAATTCCAATTGTATTTAATTCACTGCCAAAAACGTAATTAACATTTATCGTAAGGGAGCTGCTGCTGCTGCTCTGCTTTTGGTGCTGCTGCTGCTGTTCGATTGACGATAATTGGCGGCGGCAGCGACGCCTGCGTTGCGCTGATTTCTCATTTGCTGACGATGATTTTGCTGCTTTGATTTCTTGCTCTTGTTCTTGTTGCGCCTTCTCCAAGTATCCTGTTTGATATTCTGTTGCAGTGCCATGTGGCACATCAGCCACGCCCAAATTATCGGGCAACACCAAATCTTCGCCAACGGCTTCACGTACAAATTGTAGAAAGGATGCGCTTGCTGCCTGTGATGCTTGTGTTTTTTTATATTTACCACAGCGACGTATTCTCTTATCGTTACTCCAATTTTTCTGCAAGAAAAAGATTATGCAAAAAAAGAAAAAACAATTTTTTGTTTTAATTGCTTTCGCGATATTTTTCGTTTTTTTTTTGCTTTCCGCTCTCTCTTTACAACATTAGGTCAAAAAGCGTATGTATATATTATTTTTTTTTTCCACTACAGTCCGCGATTTGTAAACAGTGCAATTGTTGATATACTATCGATATTTCGATATTAGCAATACACTATCAATGGCGATATACAAGTATATGTATGTAAATAAATAATCGCGTTGGCATAAGCAAGCAGCAGTGCAAAAAATAAAACTATTTTGAATTTAAAATGCATTTTATAGTAAAAACTATCGCGAAAAAAATATTAATTTAGTTTATATAGTTAAAAAAAACAATAAATAATTGGTATTTATAATAAAAAAATAATTAATTATAAATAATTTATTAATTTATCACAATTTATCACAAATTTTGAATTAATATATTTTTTGTTTACATTTTTAAATGCATTTAACATTAATTTTGAAATAAAACCGCTATTTAACACTATTTTTTTGTTGTTGTGTGCTCTTTCTGTTGAAACAATAATTGGCAACATTGGCAATTGTTTGCGAAATGATGGCAACATTGGCAATTGTTTGCGAAATGCACGTTTGTTTCGATAACACAATATATCGTTTCATTTAATTATCGCTCTTTTTACAACACTGCGTGTAAGAGCAAAATATAAAACTTTTTTGTGTTTTTTGTTTTTTTCAAATATAACTAACATATTTTAATAAACTATAAGCAAAATTAATATTATATTGCATATTTATAACTATTGCAGCAAACTCTGAATAGCAGAAGCAGAGCAAACAACGCAACTACAGCTACAAGCAGCTATTGACCATAACAACAACAAAAAAACTGACCACGTCACAATAAAACAACAACAGCAAAAATGAGCAAAGTAACATTTAAAATAACATTAACATCAGATCCAAAATTGCCATTTAAAGTGCTTAGTGTACCGGAAGCAACACCATTTACAGCAGTACTTAAATTTGCCTCCGAGGAATTTAAAGTGCCAGCGGAAACAAGTGCAATTATTACAGACGATGGCATTGGGATTAGTCCACAACAGACAGCGGGAAATGTATTTCTCAAACATGGTTCAGAGTTACGTCTCATACCCAGAGATCGTGTTGGCAATTAATTATTAACTTTACTTACAGAGATTTATGTGTAAATTAATTAAAAAAAAAAAAAAAGCAAATGCAAAATGAAACTTATAAAAACTTACCTCAATATAATATTTCCAGCCATTGGCCAAAAGATGATACTGTTCTCTGGGCGTCTTCACAATTCCATCTTCAAATCCCCAAATATATTGTTTAATTGCCGGTGCACGTTGATGTTCAAAATAATACTTAATAGGATTATATTGTTTCATCTCACAGAGTTCATTGATTTTTAAAAAAATTCGTCGATATTCTTTGCCATAAAGCGTATCCTTGGCCATACGTTTACAGGCAATACGTATAGGATCGGCACGTTTACGCAATGGTTTCTTCCCAAGCATTATTGCATTCAAATGCTTTTCCAAACCCATGGCAATTAATTGATATTCTGATGGTGCAAATGCTGTAAATTGAAGTTGACGCGAACCAAATGACATGCGTGGCAAATATTGTGGATACATAAAGACCTGACTGTCCAGCATAAGATCCATAATGCGTGGTGGTAAACGTGCCACTTGTCGTGTATTACCATCACTAAAATGTTAAAATTGTAACATTAGAAAACATTGCTATATTTATTTTATGTTACTTACGTTAATTCAATTTCTTTGTTGATGAACTTCATCATTGTTTTATTTTCTTCTTCATGATCTTCACTATTTAGATCATGTTCCCATTTATTAATTAACTCAATGGCAGCATTTAAATTCCAACAATTGAAACTTGCATCTTTCATTGATTTTGTATGCAATTCATGCAACATTTCTTTAGGTTTCACAGCCATGGAATATAGTAGAGGATGTGAATATGTCTGTAGATAGGTTTGTGTTAACATTTGCGTATGTATGCGTAACTGTTGTTGCAACATATCATGTTGTTCCTGTGTAAAACCTTTAACATTTGTTGTTGTTGTTGCTGCTGCTGCTGCTGGAGCCGTTGGCTTCTCATGGCGCAATCTCTCGAAATACTCCGCATACTCAGAATGTATATGCTTGCGTATTGATAAATATTTCCATGAGAAGTTTGTATCATAAGGTTCCATTGGTGCTGTTGTTGTTGTCTCTTTGGTTGTATTGCTTGTTATTGTTGACTCTTCTGTTGCTGTAATCTGCATTGATTCGGTTTGATAAGTCATATCCGCTGCCTCCGCATGTGGCAGTGCTGATGGAGCATTTGTAACTACTTTGGCTAATTGAAAACAATTTGGTTGCCCTGGCAGGGGAACTGCTATAAGTTCAGGCTGCTGTTGTGCCATAAACTCTGACGATATATTGACAATAGTGCAACCATCTATATGATTACTATTCATAGATGTTTCAGCTAGCGGCACAGGCACCATACTTGGCGTTGACATAACATTAGGCTGAAATTCTGTATGTGTTGTCATATGCATTCCATCTGCTGTTATTCTTGGCTGTTCATCAAAATCAATTTGACGCGTTACTTGCTCAATGGGATTGACAGCAGCAGTAGCAGCTGGTGTTACGGGTGTATTTTGTATATCTATATTATCGGTTAGGAATTTTTGTGGTGTTTCCAATTCAATGGAATCCAATGAGACGCCTTCCTGCAGCAGTCCAGCAAATAATTCCGAGACTAAATCTGTTAATTCTTTTTTTGATATATTCACATTACGCAATTCTTCAGCATCGATGGGTACCATTTCAGCTGCTACATATTCTGGATCATTAACCAAATCATCATCATCGCCAAGAAAATTTGTATCTGTGGAGAGTAAGGCATTGTATAAGATACCATAGAGAAGGAGAATCTTTACTTACTTAATGGCTTAGAGAAATCATTGAGAAACTGCATCCATTCAGCATCATTAGCTGTCATATCATGTTCCATTATATCACTTTGCTCCAAATCTGGTGGCACAAACTCTGATTGCAAATCTTCGATTGTTGTCTGCTGTAGGCAAAGTTTTGAACGTGTGCGCGTTGCAATCCGTGGATCATCAGCATTTTTATCTGGTGGCAGTTTGAAACAACCATCGGAGGTAAACTTGATGGGTGACTCCTCATTTGCTGTCATTGGAGTTTGTGGTGTGCAAGGATTTGAATCAAAGTCTGATGCCGTTGCAGTTGTATCTTCATCCGACTATTAATTGAAATTGATTAAGCAACAGTAGCAAAAATATAAGATTTATTTACTCACATGAAAATCATCATCCTTGAAGGTATACTCTTCGTCTTCCTCATCTGAATGTAGATCCTCGCGTATAAGCGCCTCAATTTCATTATTGACTGGCGTCTCATTTAATGGAGGTAATATTATGCCTGGCGTACGATTTAATTCTCTAGCTTTGGCTCGTGTCAATTTGGCCACTGATGGATCCTCGGTAATGATAATAGCTCCACGCTGTTCCTCCTTCTTCTCTTCCTCATGAGCCTCTGCCTCACGTTTTTCACGTGCCAGCTCATCCTCAGCTTTGAGTGTAACTAGCGCCAAGACATGTTCATTGCGTACAACACGACGTACAACTTTATGCATATCCTCGCTGCTGATGGCATTGGCACGTGCGACTTTACGCAGACGTCTATCAATTTCCTTGACATCCTCAATATTACAATCACCTATCTGTGAATCGAGACTCTGTCGACGTGACTGTGGTGGCTCATCTTTATCTTTCTCCTTTTCAATGCGTCGCCTTTTGCGTGCTGGTCGCCGGCCGCCGCCACCGCCACCGCTGCTGCTTGTTGGCGTTGAATGGATACTGCTGCAGCTGTTTTGTTGTTGCCCGGCACGTGTTGGTGTCTTTAAATCAGATGTATCTGACTTTTTCGAAGTGTTCGGCATACTTTTTAGTACATTTAAATGCAAAATTGTCGAGATCAAAACAAAAACTTCTTTAATGTTTACGCAAAATGC
>JBAMBR010001886.1:0-47484 GCA_037044475.1 Zaprionus obscuricornis
GCTATTTTTTTGTATAATTTACTGACTCGTCGTCTTGTGTTTCCATCTTTAAGCATATATGGGCTTGAATTGCCATATATTTATTTATTTTTTTTATTTACTGATAATTTAACAATATATGGAAGTCTCTCAAATCTCTCGATATTTTTTGTAGAAATAAATAGACAAAGAATAATGTCTCAAATAATCACATATTTTAGTTTAATGAAATTTAGAGTCATTTTAAAAATTAAAGCTAGTAAGAAATCTTAGTATTAATCGATATTTTAATATTATGTTATGACCGTGTTAAAAATAAAATGCACATTATTTATTTCTTTAAGTTAAAATTTTAAATTGAAGAAAAATTGTTCTCTTAGCGTAAATACGGTGAAAAATACCCAATAAAACTTTTTCAAACCAAGTATTCATAAGATTAAAAAATATCGGTTCTTAACGATTGCTTTCTGTTAATAACAGCAGAAAGTATGTTAAGTGATTGGATGTCACTAGGAACATAACATAAGAAATTATTGAACGTGACAGTTTGACTTGCAACATTATATTATTTCATTGTAAAAGTCTAAGCAAACTTAAAACAATTTGTACAAGTCAATAACACAACAATTAAAAACATTCGGATCTAAATAGACACACTACAGGAGCTGCCCAATAGTAGCACAACAATGACACGTAAGTTATGGGTATACCAGGATTTTCTACATCTCTAATGTATTCTCATCCAGCCAACATTTTAATATTGATTCATTCACAAATGTAGATATAACATCAGATTTGGGAAATATTTTGCATGTGCCAATTTGATTAAATTAACCATTTAATCCTTTATAATATAAAAAATATGTATTCGAACATATGTACATATATAAATGCTTGACATGCATTGTTCTAACCTCTATTGTGTTGAGCCCATTATATATTTATGTACCCCCATAGAATTATAAACTTAAGACAATAAAAGCACATGATAACTATGCAAATTAGATAAACATATATTTTATACATATTTTAGGCGGCAATCAACGAGACCTGGCGCGCGCCAAAAACCAGAAGAAACAGGCTGAATTGACAAAAGGTAAACGAACTGATGGAATGACTGTGGAACAACGTAAAGCCAGGTATTTTTTATTACTTCAATATCTAGAGAAAAGTAAATGAATTCATTTTCTGTGTTTTTATTATACATTTTTTGTGCAGGGATGCTGAACTAATGAGAGAAAAACAAAAGAAAAAGGAGGAGGAAGCTGCAGCTGCTAATAAAAGCAAATAATAAACGTTAATTCCAGTTTCAGCGTATTGCCGTATAGTCGTCGTAGGTCCACAACAATTTCGTTAGGCGTAGACAGTTAGAAAACATAAAAGGAGGAAAAACAGTCTCAATCCAGATGCATCGATCAGCAAATAGCAATTAGCAATAGCGGTCATACCCCGGGCTATTCCACGTCAATCAATTGGTTAAATAACGCCTCAAATGTGAATTATAAAACTTCAAAGAAAAGGAAAAGAGCAATATTACACATTCTAGGACGGAAAATACTGTTAATTGCTCTATTTTCTTTTATAAGATAAAGATTAAAATCACTGCTGAACGAATATCATGATTTTTTCCTCTATATACCTGACTAAATTATTCACTGTAAAATATATAAATTTTCAAATAAAACATAATATACAGCCAAAACAACCGAATCATATATTGCTAAATATTATGTATTATTTTTTTAATGAAAATATATATATTCTTAAGTATATAGCTCTTAAATTGATGATAAGCGACAGAGGGGTAGAAACATTTAATATGCATACCCAATAAACCTTTAGCTCTTATTTGTGAGTTTCTTTTTTTTAATTCTCAGACATACTAATTCTTGTCGTCTGATTTTAGAAAAATTTGTTATCAATACAGTTGTAAGTAATAGAGCTTTAGAACTGTGAATTACGTTAATGAATTCGTAAAGAAAGCCTTGCGCCTTTTTAAATCAGCTACGCGCTTTAATAAAAAAAACCCGAATATTTATGTATATAATACAGTGTACCGATCTGTATTGGTCTCATATAAAAACATTAAAAAAAATAAATGAATACTTTTGAAATTGACAAATTTATAAAACGTTGCCCTTAGCAGTGATCATACCAATTGTGATCGTACTTTTGCATATATACATTTTTACTTAAACAAAAATTTTGAAGCATACTAATATTTATTGTCACTTTTCAAAGATCTATAAATACAGTGTTTATCTATTCAAATAGACTTTATGGTGAATTTATGTTGACCACGAAAAATACTTATTAATTCATAGTAAGATGTACCTGCTTAAATAACACTATATATTTAAACTCATTGAAATTCAGATTAAAAGCAATTATACTTAAGACTCGAGTAATTCTGACAATTGTTGGCTGTATTTACGTTTACGGCACTGATGAATGTTTGGCAGACTCCAATAGTTGAGTCACACTAAATTTCAAAACCCCTTGGTTTCTGAACACTATGAACATCACAATATTTTAAAATTATATTTGTTACAGTAGACAAGCATGTTGAAGTTGTGTCCAAATCGGAACTATAAATTTGCTTTAGAAATACTCAATCGCAAAATAACTTTATATTTTAAGAGGAAAGAAAAGTTATGTTTCGCTTGTAAGCTTCAATGATATAAGTCATATAATATAATTTCTGAAGCCAAATAGTGCAAATAAAAGCAACAATAAAAACCATGTATGCAAAATTTTATTAGGTACTGTTGAAACTGAGACTAACTTTGGCTGAAATATACGAACAACAGGATATACTCGCCTAATGATCTGCCATGTCTATTCGTATTTAATTGTTCGGATACACTCTATATATATAGTTTAATATACTTTGCCAAGCGTATTAAAATGCCATATCATATATTGTGTGAACCTCGAATAAATATAAATAAATGTTTATCATATATTTATTAAGACTGTATTTACTACGGTTAAAAATAACTAATACTATCATCAAAACTTATGGATAATTTTTATTTCAATAGTTGTTTTACTTTTAGATAGATCATCATCATTGAACATTAGTGAAATGTACCATACAATAATTTAATAAACATAAAAGTAGCGGAAAAAGTCGAACTCACGCCCAACTACCATTAAGTTGAATCTGGTATATGCCATTTATACATGACAGAAATGCGCAAAAGCAAATCAACAACTTAAGCACTAACTGGCAAACAGGCCAGTATCCAAATTTGGCAACGTAACGTATAGACATCATATCTATGGCGCGTATCTTAAATGACTAGTAACCATTCCATGGGATAGAAATTCCGATGCCTATGGAAATGCCGGGCTTAGGATATTGATAGAGATGGGCACAGAAACTGCAACTAGCTATGTACATATGTGTCGCGTGCGCGGCACTCGAGTCGATCGGATCGAAATTCTTGGAAGTAAATCGATAAAACCAAGGACCAGCTGGCTATGTGGCTAAGTAATGAGCTTCTATTAATGATATGTTTGGCTTCCTAGTGCAAAGAGTTGTAACTAATATTGCAGAATAAACAAGACTTCATTGTTAGTCTGTTTTGCTTTGTGTGATAAGCGTATGCCGTAATCACGAAAAAAAGAAAAGAAGTACAACATCATGGATACGAAGAGACTACAACAATAACTCGTTTTATTTTTTGATTTACAAGCAACGAAAGCAGAGAAAGCTTCATAGCAAAAGCTTGTAGAGGTAAAAACGACCTTAAGGTTTTAGAACTTTTCTACGCCATGAACAAAACTTAATCAACGTAAAGTAAACAGACGCTGTTGCCTTCGTTAGCGTTGGTGGCGTCACAGCAGCCAAGCGCTGAGAGCGCAATCGCCTCTCTATGTGACTCTCAAGAGCAGCGCGCGCGTTTTCAGTCGCAACGTGAATCTCGACGTAAACACAACGGAATTGCGCGCAGAAATCAACAGACGCATCGAGCCTGAAACTAAAACGAGGCATTTGATAAAAAGCTCTATAGAAAAAAAGAATATATATATATAAATATATATATATAAATAAATATATATAACATAAATTTTAATAACAGTGTTTAAAGTGCGGGAAAAATAGAAAGTGTAAGTGAAATGAATTGCAAATCGGTTTAATTTCGGCATACGGAATACATGTATTATATACATATTTGGCAGTCAGTTGATGTTGATCGAAATACTAATACGAATGCCAAGTGTTTGACATTATCAACAGTCAATTGGCAGAAGATTGCAACAAAAAATTTAAATTGCATTGGCACACGCAACGGATAGCCCGATTTATCGTCCGATTGATCATAGAATGCAAATCAAGTGATAAACGATCGCCACTAAATTGAAATAACAGGCGTGCAGCATTAAGTTTCAGTTGATAGAGGAGTAGCTCCCCGAGTCCCCAATGCCCAGTTTCTTCTGATTTCCCCTCACCTCATCCTTCTTTCAATACACTGAGTCTGAAGCGATCGTCTGCTGTTAACAGTCGAACACAAAGTCTACGTCGTAGTCGTTTCGTTTTTTTTTTTTTTAATATTTAAACAAAATATATTCAATTCCAGTTAGCTGTCACCTCCGTCGTTGGTTGCTAGCAATTTCAATATTCAAATGATCATGATCATTTGACTTTGACTTCGTCGCACACTCGAAACGATTGCGTTTTCAAGCTCTGCCTTTTTCTACTGTTTTCTGAGCGCCTGCAACAACCCGACAAATTATGATTAATACGCTAAACAAAGCAACAACTAAATAATAATAGCTACAGTTTGCTTCGGCTCCCGTTGTGGATACGATCACGCCCCAACTTCTCTAACAGTTCCCAAGCAGCTGACCCAATTTGATGACGGCATTGATGAAAAATTACGAGCAAAACAAAACTGTTTGTTTTGATTTTTCATTTTGCAATTGCGATTTATATATGAAAGTATGTACGAACGCTAGACACGTCTATGTAGACATGACAGTATATAT
The DNA here is from genome assembly GCA_037044475.1 of Zaprionus obscuricornis. NCBI lineage: Eukaryota > Metazoa > Arthropoda > Insecta > Diptera > Drosophilidae > Zaprionus > Zaprionus obscuricornis. The sequence continues at coordinate 4,975 of JBAMBR010001886.1, forward strand.
CAGTACGTATGTTTTTTCGAATACTCGGGCTTGTGCTCATTTTTGTATTTGTATATAAAATGCATTTCTTTAGCTCTTAACACAACTGTTACTCAGTTGAATTGCCCGACATGATGTCAGGTTCTTCTCCCGCAATGCGTGAACGTAATAACATTGAAATAACGGTAGCCTACGGTAACCTCATTTATTTTTAGACATTGGAGTTGAAAATGGGTTAGGACATCGAAATGTCCAAAGGATGAAAGTGAAAGTGCGAAATCATATAAATCACAGTAAAATAAAGAAAACAAAATAAATTTCTCGAATTTTTCAAGTGAATATATAAGTAATTTTTGCATTAAATATTATTGTGTCAGAACAAACAAGTCCAAATCAAAAGACCCTGTAAATCTATTGTTAATTATTGTTTCTTAAATTATACAGGGTGCGTCACCTCGAGCTTCGTTATGTAAATGTTGAATAACTTTGTTCTTGATGGCAAAAAGTGTACTTTTTTGAACATTTTCCATGACTTTCTCGAGAATATCGGACGATATATTGGCCGATATATTTTCTCGATGAAAATTGAACTTGTGACCGACCCCATTGAATTTTTAGTTGATTTAGATTAAAATAATGAAATTTAATGAATAGATTAAAGCTAACAATGTAAGGCAAATAATTAAATTTAATAAAACATCACTATTTTAACATATATTTAATTGAATTAAAAAATTTATTTCAAGTCATTTATTGAGTATTAAAGAAAGAAATGAAAACAAGTAAAATAGCTATGGTGCTCTAGACCATATGATACCCGGTAGAAGATTGCATAATTTCCATGCTTATGATCCGGTCTGGACCACACTGTAAATGTTCCAAAATTCAGATATAGCTTTAAAATTAATAATCATATTTTATGGGGTTTTGCTCGATTTCTAGAAACGGTTGGGTGCGGCAAATACCAAAACAAACCTGCAACTAAAAAAAATCATCTACATACCTACATTTGCTGTTGCCACAAAGTCAATATACCCTTAGTACGCTATGAGTGCTCGTGTATAAAAAACAATTTTATATATGTACATATATCGTATATGGGACGTACTGGGAATGGGTATGTTTGTCGAAATGCCAAAAACGTCAAGGTTAAAATTTACAAGGCAATCAAGCAGTCAAAAAGATAAAATGATCGAATACTAAAATGTAAAAATTGTATTTTCAAAAAATATTGTACTGCCATAAGTTAGGTAGTCTCACACCTACATTGAAGTAATGGTTGACTTTGGCACCAGTGGAATTTAAAAGATATTTTTGCGGAAAGTAAATTCATAACCGAATATATGTATGTATGAACTCAACCTGAACTTTTTTCTTTTGCAAGTTAATAACATGTTATTACTTGTATAAGAAAAAAGTTCAACTGAAGATTTATGCTTTTTACTGCTTAACCAGAAAATACAATTTTTATCGTTTAATAAATAAATAAATAAATAAAAATAATAAATGCATCATGTGGTTTAATTAATTGCAAATTGCAACGGTTCTGCCCTGACCGTCAATGTCAAGAGGCCAAATGAAAACTTTTTATATTTCATAATATATATACATAATATATATCACGAAAATATACTCGGATATATACATATGTACATACATACAGATATACATTCCTAAAAAAAAAACATTACATCAATTTTGTATTACCGTAAAAAAACGTATAGGAAATATTGTAATTTATTTAAATTTACATTTAGTGAATGTTGTAGTTTATTTATGAACTATTATTTTTTATATGTCTATGTTTTTTCTTCTATCAGAAAAATGTAACTTTCAACGATCAATAGCCTGAGCTTATATATTTTGTACGGATAATGTAATAACCTCTAAAAATCATTAATAAATAAAAATCACCATAAATAATCAATCAGTGGCAAATTAAGAGTCATATATGTAAATAGTTTTGCTCCATTTTGTTATTTTAAGTACAGTTTTGTAAAGTGTAATTACTTTTGTCGCCATTTTTTAGAGGTTACTAGATAAAAATCTGTACAAAAAATATAAACGCAGACTATTGATGGTTAAAGTTACATTTTTCTGATAGAAGAAAAAACATAGAATATAAAAAATAATAGTTCATAAATAAATTACAATTTAGTATATTTTTTTAGACTAGAACAAAATTTGATGTATCCATTTTTTTCGCAACTGTATAAATATATGTACATATATAAATGTTTTAGATATTTAAATTTGAGAGCACAAGAGCTCAGCTCTCTTAACCTTGTGGACTATTTATAAATATTTTTGTTAACTTTTAATTGTTGACTGATTTCAAAATGAATCATTCATATGGCAATTTTTATTTCCACTCAGCGTCACTTTTATTTGACAATTCAGAGAAAGCAAAATTTTGAAGGATTATTATTCTATATTATGCTTAGATTGCTGAATGCGTTCAATGTCAGTTTGTGGCTTTTCTCCTCAATGGTGACCTTATGGCTAAATTTTTATTAGTATTTGTTCTTACACCTTAGCATTCAAATCCAACTTTATCCACTATGCGGATACTTAATTTTCAAAAGAAAACTGTTTTTTGCATAGTTTTTTTTTTACTATATTTTGAATATGAATATGAATGAAGTTTATAATTGTAAAACAAATATAATATAAGTAATCTTATTCTGAATCTAATTTAATTTTATATAAATTGGCAGTCACCAAAAATTGCAAATTACATTGCGAACATGAAATTGAAATGCTACTAAACAGCTGATTGGGGTTCAAGTTCAGGGCTACATACCGATAACTTTTATTTCATAAAAGTGTTTTGTTTAGAGTTGACCTTTTAAGACTGTTGACTTAATTTCTTAATATATTTTCATATAATATTCAACTTTATGCTAAACTTTTAATCCACTCGCTCAGTGTGTATATTGGATAATTGAGACGATGCGTTATTTACTTGCCGCTTTTTGTCTATCCGCCTTGGTATGTGCCTTTTCGTCATAGGCTTATGATATTATTGTTATTATTATACCTAAAACTGCTTACAGGGTTGCATGACCGGCGCCCCAATATGGTATTTTGATACACAATTTGAAATAATTGCTGATGAGGCTTTGACACAGTTGGACATAAGCGCAGTTAAGTTTGGTCTTGATAATGTCCAATTAATTCTGGATTGTAAGGTTTTAGATCCAGCTATTAGTCATGAATATCAAGCCCTAATTGACCGATGGGAGCCACAAATTAAAACCGTTTTCACAAAGAAAGAGGAATTTAAACTTGATTACAAGCGGGTAGTAGAAAATAACCCATTTAATATGAATGAACTTAAAAAAAATTGTGAGCAATTTGAATTTGCCGCTCGTTTAAAATCATACAATTGGCAATACAATGCGTATCTACAAGCCTATGCTTTTGAGATAACGATTCATCCAATTATAGCCGAATTAGTGCTTGAAACTGTTTCATTGAAGTTTTCAAAATTTAAGGATGCATTTTGTTTATATAATGAGTTTATTAACTCTGAACCAAAGGATCGTGCATCAAATTTTGAGCACTTTCTTGAGGCTGTTAGAGAAATCAAGAGGCGTTATGTGGGGCTGCCCTCTTTCTAAAAAGTTTTTAGAATTCACTTACATAAACCGTAAAACCTCATAGTAATTAAGATTATAATGATACGAAACTCTGTTGAATAAAAATATATATTTTTATAAATATAAAAAATTCAATATTTTTGTCTATATTTGACTGTATTGTGATGAAGAAATGGCCCTGACTATGTTGATAGTCAATGTACAAAAAATATAACGTACTCATGTAACGTCATGTGGCGCCATGTGGTTTGCTTAAATCGTTCACATTGCAAAAGCAACATTTGAAATTAAAAAAAAATAAAAATATTGGCTCACTTTGCAGCTTCAAAGGCGGCAATTGCAGCTGCAGCAAATTTAATTGATTTATACTTATGGCATTCGCCAGTCAAGTGATTGAAAGCCACGGTAAAAGCAAAAGCATATAACAAGCGAACAAGCAAACAATACGCGTATATAGCAAAGTGTATGATTTATTTCAACTTCAACTCTAAGTTCCAGTTTCGCTAAATATCGCCGCAAACAACGTGCTTTAATCTTGTCAAATTTAGTAGAACGATTTTTGACCGGTTTGGCAGGGCATATATGTATGTGCATACATATAAGTCGAGACATGTGCTCCCACTACCGACCAGAGATCAACGATTGAGTATTGAACGCTACGTCAGCGATAAAACAATGCCTGTTTTTCAATACATTGTGTATTGCGCTAAAAGTAGCACGGAAAATGTCAAATTTAATTACGAGTCGAAACGCAAACTAATTGTGGAAGCTGACTTGGGGCCATCGAAAAGATCAGCTATCGTAAGTGTAGACAACAGATGTTTAAAATAATTGGCGCTCGCTTAGCCAGCGGCACACGACAATATATTGAATGATAAATACAAATTTCATGAATGTATCAATACAAAAGATGGCCACGCGCTGACTGCACACCCAAATTGTATTGTACAAGTCGGAAAAAAATAGAAATGAGAATTGGAAACGAAATTAAACCCATATCGACGCCTTCAGCATTTTGATTTTGTTTTTTTTTTTTTTGCGTTTTAACTATACCCGCTGAAAAATCAGATCAATTGATTTGATATATGAATATACATATGTATATATATTGTATATACATATGTATATTTTCGTTTGATTTACATGACTGCGGGCTGCTTTTCATATATGTACATATGTATGTATGTATGTACATGTATAGTTTTCGTTTTGGTCCATTGAATTGTTCATGGTTCCGATTATACTTTTATACATATTATATTATACATAATAATAATTCATATTTAAAGAAATATATACATTAGTATATACTGCTTATTGGTGCAGCATATTATACTTTAATATTTATTATATCAATTTTCGACCGGTTAAGCCAATGGCTATATGTTCATATGAATGTCCTATACATATTCATACAAGTACTATACATCATCAAAAGTGCATCAGTTAGGTAGCATTTTTTGGTATTTAACGGTGCGCTGTTTTCCCTACCACAAGTCGAAGCTCGCCCACACAAAAACACATTCACATGATATACAAATACCGAGGCTAAAAAGCATAAAGCATAATGTTGCAATGACAATTATGGCAAGTTGCACTTGTCAAGTACTCTCAAACTGCAGTCCACATATAATCCAACGACACTGACAACAGCCTCCTCAAAAATTCTTAAGAAAACTCGCCAGTGAAATAAACTCGTGTAGCGCGCGTATTTGTCCGCCCACTAATTTTGTTGAACTTGACTCTGTGAGGTTTTTTTGTTTTTTCTTTTTTGTGAGCTGTTTATGACTACATCGTCGCTTAAACAAGTCTGTTGAGTATGTCAGCGGAAGTTAATGTGATTATTACTTTGTATGTCTGTTAACAGATGTCTTTCAGTCAATGGTCGGTCAACTGGTCAATGTGCCTCGCGTTAGACCAAGCTAATGGCAGCCACCTACATATGAATATGTTGATGTGATGCATGTGGGCTGCCACATAGATCAGATATATTGGTCTCATCGAGAGATTCAAGTGCTATAGTTTATAATACAATGTCTAGAACAGATTCAGACACCGATCTCTTGCTCCGCATATCACAATCATATAATATTACAATAGTTACTGCAACGTTTTGTAACTTTAGAGGGAAGCCCTGAATATGCTGTGGTAAACTGCGTAGATTATTTTACGCGCATATATTGAATTTGAAATCGGTCGGAAAATGCGTGAATAATGCGTCACATAAGCACCATATGTACTTATGTATGCACACTCAGTAGCACAAATCTGTATACACCGAAAAAAAAAATTAAAATCAAGTTTTAAACGCAAAATTTCTCAGCTATTTATATGTATTTTTATCTATTTTTTTTAAACATAACTATATTTTATTCTCATTAATACCAATTGGTGTACCTCACTCCTCCATCCAAAAAATAATACATCACTATAATTTTACCGGCATTATCTTGCCAAAGGCTCGATCTGGCTGCCGGTCGTTGCTAATGGAGCCCGAACAAAGCGCTGTTATTAGGGCTATTCGACATAATACATGGATGACAGCCCATGAATCACAGCTCCAAACCCAGAGGGGATAGTTTTTCCAAAACGATTTCGGAGGTTACGGTACGCCGTGTCATAAAAAAGTATGGGTACCATAGCATGTATAGTACTTGTATGAATATGTATAGGACATTCATATGAACATATAGCCATTGGCTTAACCGGTCGAAAATTGATATAATAAATATTAAAGTATAATATGCTGCACCAATAAGCAGTATATACTAATGTATATATTTCTTTAAATATGAATTATTATTATGTATAATATAATATGTATAAAAGTATAATCGGAACCATGAACAATTCAATGGACCAAAACGAAAACTATACATGTACATACATACATACATATGTACATATATGAAAAGCAGCCCGCAGTCATGTAAATCAAACGAAAATATACATATGTATATACAATATATATACATATGTATATTCATATATCAAATCAATTGATCTGATTTTTCAGCGGGTATAGTTAAAACGCAAAAACAAAAAAAAAAAAAATCAAAATGCTGAAGGCGTCGATATGGGTTTAATTTCGTTTCCAATTCTCATTTCTATTTTTTTCCGACTTGTACAATACAATTTGGGTGTGCAGTCAGCGCGTGGCCATCTTTTGTATTGATACATTCATGAAATTTGTATTTATCATTCAATATATTGTCGTGTGCCGCTGGCTAAGCGAGCGCCAATTATTTTAAACATCTGTTGTCTACACTTACGATAGCTGATCTTTTCGATGGCCCCAAGTCAGCTTCCACAATTAGTTTGCGTTTCGACTCGTAATTAAATTTGACATTTTCCGTGCTACTTTTAGCGCAATACACAATGTATTGAAAAACAGGCATTGTTTTATCGCTGACGTAGCGTTCAATACTCAATCGTTGATCTCTGGTCGGTAGTGGGAGCACATGTCTCGACTTATATGTATGCACATACATATATGCCCTGCCAAACCGGTCAAAAATCGTTCTACTAAATTTGACAAGATTAAAGCACGTTGTTTGCGGCGATATTTAGCGAAACTGGAACTTAGAGTTGAAGTTGAAATAAATCATACACTTTGCTATATACGCGTATTGTTTGCTTGTTCGCTTGTTATATGCTTTTGCTTTTACCGTGGCTTTCAATCACTTGACTGGCGAATGCCATAAGTATAAATCAATTAAATTTGCTGCAGCTGCAATTGCCGCCTTTGAAGCTGCAAGTGAGCCAATATTTTTATTTTTTTTAATTTCAAATGTTGCTTTTGCAATGTGAACGATTTAAGCAAACCACATGGCGCCACATGACGTTACATGAGTACGTTATATTTTTGTACATTGACTATCAACATAGTCAGGGCCATTTCTTCATCACAATACAGTCAAATATAGACAAAAATATTGAATTTTTTATATTTATAAAAATATATATTTTTATTCAACAGAGTTTCGTATCATTATAATCTTAATTACTATGAGGTTTTACGGTTTATGTAAGTGAATTCTAAAAACTTTTTAGAAAGAGGGCAGCCCCACATAACGCCTCTTGATTTCTCTAACAGCCTCAAGAAAGTGCTCAAAATTTGATGCACGATCCTTTGGTTCAGAGTTAATAAACAGCCTATGACGAAAAGGCACATACCAAGGCGGTAGACAAAAAGCGCATAAATAACGCATCGTCTCAATTATCCAATACACACTGAGCGAGTGGATTAAAAGTTTAGCATAAAGTTGAATATTATATGAAAATATATTAAGAAATTAAGTCAACAGTCTTAAAAGGTCAACTCTAAACAAAACACTTTTATGAAATAAAAGTTATCGGTATGTAGCCCTGAACTTGAACCCCAATCAGCTGTTTAGTAGCATTTCAATTTCATGTTCGCAATGTAATTTGCAATTTTTGGTGACTGCCAATTTATATAAAATTAAATTAGATTCAGAATAAGATTACTTATATTATATTTGTTTTACAATTATAAACTTCATTCATATTCATATTCAAAATATAGTAAAAAAAAAACTATGCAAAAAACAGTTTTCTTTTGAAAATTAAGTATCCGCATAGTGGATAAAGTTGGATTTGAATGCTAAGGTGTAAGAACAAATACTAATAAAAATTTAGCCATAAGGTCACCATTGAGGAGAAAAGCCACAAACTGACATTGAACGCATTCAGCAATCTAAGCATAATATAGAATAATAATCCTTCAAAATTTTGCTTTCTCTGAATTGTCAAATAAAAGTGACGCTGAGTGGAAATAAAAATTGCCATATGAATGATTCATTTTGAAATCAGTCAACAATTAAAAGTTAACAAAAATATTTATAAATAGTCCACAAGGTTAAGAGAGCTGAGCTCTTGTGCTCTCAAATTTAAATATCTAAAACATTTATATATGTACATATATTTATACAGTTGCGAAAAAAATGGATACATCAAATTTTGTTCTAGTCTAAAAAAATATACTAAATTGTAATTTATTTATGAACTATTATTTTTTATATTCTATGTTTTTTCTTCTATCAGAAAAATGTAACTTTAACCATCAATAGTCTGCGTTTATATTTTTTGTACAGATTTTTATCTAGTAACCTCTAAAAAATGGCGACAAAAGTAATTACACTTTACAAAACTGTACTTAAAATAACAAAATGGAGCAAAACTATTTACATATATGACTCTTAATTTGCCACTGATTGATTATTTATGGTGATTTTTATTTATTAATGATTTTTAGAGGTTATTACATTATCCGTACAAAATATATAAGCTCAGGCTATTGATCGTTGAAATTATATTTTTCTGATAGAAGAAAGAACAAGGCATACAAAAAAAATAACTCATAAATAAACTACAACATTCACTAAATGTAAATTTAAATAAATTACAATATTTCCTATACGTTTTTTTACGGTAATACAAAATTGATGTAATGTTTTTTTTTAGGAATGTATATCTGTATGTATGTACATATGTATATATCCGAGTATATTTTCGTGAGCATATGTATATATATTATGAAATATAAAAAGTTTTCATTTGGCCTCTTGACATTGACGGTCAGGGCAGAACCGTTGCAATTTGCAATTAATTAAACCACATGATGCATTTATTATTTTTATTTATTTATTTATTTATTTATTAAACGATAAAAATTGTATTTTCTGGTTAAGCAGTAAAAAGCATAAATCTTCAGTTGAACTTTTTTTTATAAAAATAAAATGTTATTACTTGTAAAAGAAAAAAGTTCAGGTTGAGTTCATACATACATATATTCGGTTATGAATTTACTTTCCGCAAAAATATCTTTTAAATTCCACTGTGCCAAAGTCAACGATTACTTCAATGTAGGTGTGAGACTACCTAACTTATGGCAGTAGAATATTTTTTGAAAATACAATTTTTACATTTTAGTATTCGATCATTTTATCTTTTTGACTGCTTGATTGCCTTGTAAATTTTAACCTTGACGTTTTTGGCATTTCGACAAACATACCCATTCCCAGTACGTCCCATATACGATATATGTACATATATAAAATTGTTTTTTATACACGAGCACTCATAGCGTACTAAGGGTATATTGACTTTGTGGCAACAGCAAATGTAGGTATGTAGATGATTTTTTTTAGTTGCAGGTTTGTTTTGGTATTTGCCGCACCCAACCGTTTCTAGAAATCGAGCAAAACCCCATAAAATATGATTATTAATTTTAAAGCTATATCTGAATTTTGGAACATTTACAGTGTGGTCCAGACCGGATCATAAGCATGGAAATTATGCAATCTTCTACCGGGTATCATATGGTCTAGAGCACCATAGCTATTTTACTTGTTTTCATTTCTTTCTTTAATACTCAATAAATGACTTGAAATAAATTTTTTAATTCAATTAAATATATGTTAAAATAGTGATGTTTTATTAAATTTAATTATTTGCCTTACATTGTTAGCTTTAATCTATTCATTAAATTTCATTATTTTAATCTAAATCAACTAAAAATTCAATGGGGTCGGTCACAAGTTCAATTTTCATCGAGAAAATATATCGGCCAATATATCGTCCGATATTCTCGAGAAAGTCATGGAAAATGTTCAAAAAAGTACACTTTTTGCCATCAAGAACAAAGTTATTCAACATTTACATAACGAAGCTCGAGGTGACGCACCCTGTATAATTTAAGAAACAATAATTACCAATAGATTTACAGGGTCTTTTGATTTGGACTTGTTTGTTCTGACACAATAATATTTAATGCAAAAATTACTTATATATTCACTTGAAAAATTCGAGAAATTTATTTTGTTTTCTTTATTTTACTGTGATTTATATGATTTCGCAATGTCCGTATGCACTTTCATCCTTTGGACATTTCGATGTCCTAACCCATTTTCAACTCCAATGTCTAAAAATAAATGAGGTTACCGTAGGCTACCGTTATTTCAATGTTATTACGTTCACGCATTGCGGGAGAAGAACCTGACATCATGTCGGGCAATTCAACTGAGTAACAGTTGTGTTAAGAGCTAAAGAAATGCATTTTATATACAAATACAAAAATGAGCACAAGCCCGAGTATTCGAAAAAACATACGTACTGATATATACTGTCATGTCTACATAGACGTGTCTAGCGTTCGTACATACTTTCATATATAAATCGCAATTGCAAAATGAAAAATCAAAACAAACAGTTTTGTTTTGCTCGTAATTTTTCATCAATGCCGTCATCAAATTGGGTCAGCTGCTTGGGAACTGTTAGAGAAGTTGGGGCGTGATCGTATCCACAACGGGAGCCGAAGCAAACTGTAGCTATTATTATTTAGTTGTTGCTTTGTTTAGCGTATTAATCATAATTTGTCGGGTTGTTGCAGGCGCTCAGAAAACAGTAGAAAAAGGCAGAGCTTGAAAACGCAATCGTTTCGAGTGTGCGACGAAGTCAAAGTCAAATGATCATGATCATTTGAATATTGAAATTGCTAGCAACCAACGACGGAGGTGACAGCTAACTGGAATTGAATATATTTTGTTTAAATATTAAAAAAAAAAAAAACGAAACGACTACGACGTAGACTTTGTGTTCGACTGTTAACAGCAGACGATCGCTTCAGACTCAGTGTATTGAAAGAAGGATGAGGTGAGGGGAAATCAGAAGAAACTGGGCATTGGGGACTCGGGGAGCTACTCCTCTATCAACTGAAACTTAATGCTGCACGCCTGTTATTTCAATTTAGTGGCGATCGTTTATCACTTGATTTGCATTCTATGATCAATCGGACGATAAATCGGGCTATCCGTTGCGTGTGCCAATGCAATTTAAATTTTTTGTTGCAATCTTCTGCCAATTGACTGTTGATAATGTCAAACACTTGGCATTCGTATTAGTATTTCGATCAACATCAACTGACTGCCAAATATGTATATAATACATGTATTCCGTATGCCGAAATTAAACCGATTTGCAATTCATTTCACTTACACTTTCTATTTTTCCCGCACTTTAAACACTGTTATTAAAATTTATGTTATATATATTTATTTATATATATATATTTATATATATATATTCTTTTTTTTCTATAGAGCTTTTTATCAAATGCCTCGTTTTAGTTTCAGGCTCGATGCGTCTGTTGATTTCTGCGCGCAATTCCGTTGTGTTTACGTCGAGATTCACGTTGCGACTGAAAACGCGCGCGCTGCTCTTGAGAGTCACATAGAGAGGCGATTGCGCTCTCAGCGCTTGGCTGCTGTGACGCCACCAACGCTAACGAAGGCAACAGCGTCTGTTTACTTTACGTTGATTAAGTTTTGTTCATGGCGTAGAAAAGTTCTAAAACCTTAAGGTCGTTTTTACCTCTACAAGCTTTTGCTATGAAGCTTTCTCTGCTTTCGTTGCTTGTAAATCAAAAAATAAAACGAGTTATTGTTGTAGTCTCTTCGTATCCATGATGTTGTATTTCTTTTCTTTTTTTCGTGATTACGGCATACGCTTATCACACAAAGCAAAACAGACTAACAATGAAGTCTTGTTTATTCTGCAATATTAGTTACAACTCTTTGCACTAGGAAGCCAAACATATCATTAATAGAAGCTCATTACTTAGCCACATAGCCAGCTGGTCCTTGGTTTTATCGATTTACTTCCAAGAATTTCGATCCGATCGACTCGAGTGCCGCGCACGCGACACATATGTACATAGCTAGTTGCAGTTTCTGTGCCCATCTCTATCAATATCCTAAGCCCGGCATTTCCATAGGCATCGGAATTTCTATCCCATGGAATGGTTACTAGTCATTTAAGATACGCGCCATAGATATGATGTCTATACGTTACGTTGCCAAATTTGGATACTGGCCTGTTTGCCAGTTAGTGCTTAAGTTGTTGATTTGCTTTTGCGCATTTCTGTCATGTATAAATGGCATATACCAGATTCAACTTAATGGTAGTTGGGCGTGAGTTCGACTTTTTCCGCTACTTTTATGTTTATTAAATTATTGTATGGTACATTTCACTAATGTTCAATGATGATGATCTATCTAAAAGTAAAACAACTATTGAAATAAAAATTATCCATAAGTTTTGATGATAGTATTAGTTATTTTTAACCGTAGTAAATACAGTCTTAATAAATATATGATAAACATTTATTTATATTTATTCGAGGTTCACACAATATATGATATGGCATTTTAATACGCTTGGCAAAGTATATTAAACTATATATATAGAGTGTATCCGAACAATTAAATACGAATAGACATGGCAGATCATTAGGCGAGTATATCCTGTTGTTCGTATATTTCAGCCAAAGTTAGTCTCAGTTTCAACAGTACCTAATAAAATTTTGCATACATGGTTTTTATTGTTGCTTTTATTTGCACTATTTGGCTTCAGAAATTATATTATATGACTTATATCATTGAAGCTTACAAGCGAAACATAACTTTTCTTTCCTCTTAAAATATAAAGTTATTTTGCGATTGAGTATTTCTAAAGCAAATTTATAGTTCCGATTTGGACACAACTTCAACATGCTTGTCTACTGTAACAAATATAATTTTAAAATATTGTGATGTTCATAGTGTTCAGAAACCAAGGGGTTTTGAAATTTAGTGTGACTCAACTATTGGAGTCTGCCAAACATTCATCAGTGCCGTAAACGTAAATACAGCCAACAATTGTCAGAATTACTCGAGTCTTAAGTATAATTGCTTTTAATCTGAATTTCAATGAGTTTAAATATATAGTGTTATTTAAGCAGGTACATCTTACTATGAATTAATAAGTATTTTTCGTGGTCAACATAAATTCACCATAAAGTCTATTTGAATAGATAAACACTGTATTTATAGATCTTTGAAAAGTGACAATAAATATTAGTATGCTTCAAAATTTTTGTTTAAGTAAAAATGTATATATGCAAAAGTACGATCACAATTGGTATGATCACTGCTAAGGGCAACGTTTTATAAATTTGTCAATTTCAAAAGTATTCATTTATTTTTTTTAATGTTTTTATATGAGACCAATACAGATCGGTACACTGTATTATATACATAAATATTCGGGTTTTTTTTATTAAAGCGCGTAGCTGATTTAAAAAGGCGCAAGGCTTTCTTTACGAATTCATTAACGTAATTCACAGTTCTAAAGCTCTATTACTTACAACTGTATTGATAACAAATTTTTCTAAAATCAGACGACAAGAATTAGTATGTCTGAGAATTAAAAAAAAGAAACTCACAAATAAGAGCTAAAGGTTTATTGGGTATGCATATTAAATGTTTCTACCCCTCTGTCGCTTATCATCAATTTAAGAGCTATATACTTAAGAATATATATATTTTCATTAAAAAAATAATACATAATATTTAGCAATATATGATTCGGTTGTTTTGGCTGTATATTATGTTTTATTTGAAAATTTATATATTTTACAGTGAATAATTTAGTCAGGTATATAGAGGAAAAAATCATGATATTCGTTCAGCAGTGATTTTAATCTTTATCTTATAAAAGAAAATAGAGCAATTAACAGTATTTTCCGTCCTAGAATGTGTAATATTGCTCTTTTCCTTTTCTTTGAAGTTTTATAATTCACATTTGAGGCGTTATTTAACCAATTGATTGACGTGGAATAGCCCGGGGTATGACCGCTATTGCTAATTGCTATTTGCTGATCGATGCATCTGGATTGAGACTGTTTTTCCTCCTTTTATGTTTTCTAACTGTCTACGCCTAACGAAATTGTTGTGGACCTACGACGACTATACGGCAATACGCTGAAACTGGAATTAACGTTTATTATTTGCTTTTATTAGCAGCTGCAGCTTCCTCCTCCTTTTTCTTTTGTTTTTCTCTCATTAGTTCAGCATCCCTGCACAAAAAATGTATAATAAAAACACAGAAAATGAATTCATTTACTTTTCTCTAGATATTGAAGTAATAAAAAATACCTGGCTTTACGTTGTTCCACAGTCATTCCATCAGTTCGTTTACCTTTTGTCAATTCAGCCTGTTTCTTCTGGTTTTTGGCGCGCGCCAGGTCTCGTTGATTGCCGCCTAAAATATGTATAAAATATATGTTTATCTAATTTGCATAGTTATCATGTGCTTTTATTGTCTTAAGTTTATAATTCTATGGGGGTACATAAATATATAATGGGCTCAACACAATAGAGGTTAGAACAATGCATGTCAAGCATTTATATATGTACATATGTTCGAATACATATTTTTTATATTATAAAGGATTAAATGGTTAATTTAATCAAATTGGCACATGCAAAATATTTCCCAAATCTGATGTTATATCTACATTTGTGAATGAATCAATATTAAAATGTTGGCTGGATGAGAATACATTAGAGATGTAGAAAATCCTGGTATACCCATAACTTACGTGTCATTGTTGTGCTACTATTGGGCAGCTCCTGTAGTGTGTCTATTTAGATCCGAATGTTTTTAATTGTTGTGTTATTGACTTGTACAAATTGTTTTAAGTTTGCTTAGACTTTTACAATGAAATAATATAATGTTGCAAGTCAAACTGTCACGTTCAATAATTTCTTATGTTATGTTCCTAGTGACATCCAATCACTTAACATACTTTCTGCTGTTATTAACAGAAAGCAATCGTTAAGAACCGATATTTTTTAATCTTATGAATACTTGGTTTGAAAAAGTTTTATTGGGTATTTTTCACCGTATTTACGCTAAGAGAACAATTTTTCTTCAATTTAAAATTTTAACTTAAAGAAATAAATAATGTGCATTTTATTTTTAACACGGTCATAACATAATATTAAAATATCGATTAATACTAATTTTCTTACTAGCTTTAATTTTTTAAAATGACTAAATTTCATTAAAATGAAAAATATGTGATTATTTGAGCATATGATATATTTTTGTCCATTGATTTCTACAAAATATTGATAGATTTGAGACACTTCTAATTTAAATTATCAGTAAATAAAAAATAAATAAATATATGGCAATATTTTTAGCCCGATATATGCTTAAAAATACTAAAAAGTCAACAGCTATTTGCAACTGCTGCAAATTAATCAGTAGTGTTCGATAATGCGTAAGTTTATCGATACAAATATTTGTTGTCCAAACTTAGGCATTTACCGTTTAACTGTTGCCGCGGACCAAACTTAATTCATAAGGCACCAGATTAAAAAAACGATTTTAAGTTAAGAATGGAGTCCGATTTAATGGAGTTTTTCGATTTTTCGAAAGATTTCAAGCGTGGAACTTCAACTAAAGGGTACATTACTGGAGACCCTGCCATTCTAGCTTCGGAGCCTCATGACTCTAAACCGATCAAACGGGAGATAATCGGTACGGATTATGTGAATGAAATAGTAGAGAAAGAGAAACGTCTTATGAACAAAGTAAGTATGTACATATAACGATGTGTACCACATACATACATATATGCGTATGTATGCACGTACATATGCATATGTTAATATGTTTATGTGCAACTGTACTCAGTTGTAATTGGAGTCCCGTTGTCTTATTTTTGCTTCCATTTTTGATATGTTTACTTCTCAGTTGTCCGACGGTCAACGAGGTGCTAAACGTAACAGAACTCTAGATGATCTTGAAACCGATGATGAAGATGAAATCGAAGATCTTCCTGGAGTGCGTTCAGATGAAGAATATTACAAAAAATTTCGTTTCGATTTAAATCGCAATAAAAATTTACCCATTTACACACATCGCGAAGAGATAATTTCTGCAATTAATGCGAATCCTGTGGTTGTTTTAAAAGGCGAGACTGGATGTGGCAAAACCACACAGGTATGATATGAAGTCAATATTCAATATAATATTTATTAATTCTTCCATTAATACTAAATAATTAATTAACAATTAATACTAAATAATTCGGTAGTATTCATCTTCTAATTCCGATTTTCGGTGTTTCACTTATCAATAACAGATCTGACGAAATAGATTTGATCTTGTCTTTGTCTAAAAACCTTGAATCTATCAAGTTAGTTTAAATACTTCTTATTAATATAAGACTTAAATAAATTGAAATTGTAGTGGATTACTTTATCATATAGCGGATATAACAATTAGAACGTGTTTAACCATGTTTGACACATTCAACTGGAATCATTAATCGAGATTCGTCTTATTAAATTTATTATATTCTTGCTTGTTTTCTTCACTGCTGTTAATGTAATTCATGATTTTTTAAAGAATTCTGTATATTGCGCAATTTAGATTTGATTTCGTATTGAAAACTTACTCATTATCTTTTTCCAATGTTTGCGTCGTTTCGCAGTGGAAATAATTCGTATTTGTTCAGGAGTGTTAGCAATTTTATTTAGTAATTATTTAAACTTAAAATAAACTAACTGCAACTCAAGTTTAAGACATAAGCTACAAACATTGTTAGCTTCCTAAATCTCTAATTACATCATCTGGCAATTTTCTTTCAAATACCGTCGCTGATGACATGCGTCTCTCGTGAGGCTCGCGTTGGGTTGGCGAGGGTTGCTCTGTCTCTTTATCTGTTGATATTTTGGTGGTTGCTTCTCCAAACATAGCTTTGTTTCGGACATGTTTGCGGGTTTCTAGTTGGTCATTAGCACCGACTGTAGCTGTAGTCCGAGTAGTGTCCGTCAGAAGATCGTGTATGTCGCCGCAGATATCCTCTAGTTGACTGAAAATTCGCGTTGCGGCAAAGGACGAACGATGTGGTAGCATTTGCTTGTTGTATGCCGCTTCCAACTGACATAGTGGCTTACAAATAGGGGACAATTCAATCAGTCCATGCAGTTCCTCACATAGATTAGTCGTAGATGGTTTCAGCTGTTGATTTAAGAGCCGATTCTTTTTTAATGCAATGCTTTCCTCTAAGCTGTCATAATCGGCTATTGAATCCACTGCGAGACAGTAGTCTACAGCAGTGTAGCGAAATGAATTATCTTGCACAAGTTGCCAAAAAATGTGGATCACTTGTTGAGTGTCTTGTCGCTCGGCCTCTTTATGACGCTGCTGTTCCACATAGCTGCTAAGGCAATGCCAAGTGCGTGGTGAAACCTCAATCTTTACAAAGTGTTTTGTGGGCTGCTTGTTATAAATGGCATAAAGCAGGTAGATAGCTCCAAAACGATGAGAACGTGTAGCTGGGAAAGCTTCACCAGTGGTTCGGCAGCCACATGCTACTCGCTTGCCTACATGAAGTGCTGCTAAAGTGGTCTCGATCACCTCTATATGATTGGATTGCGCTGTATAAATGTGCTGCATCTGTATCTCACGCCAGCATTTTGAGAACAAGTTAAAGTTGGCACTTTGTAATTTGTCTGCAGCTTGTCCAAAACGGTGGAGCAGTTGCCAGCAGTCATCATACACATTCTGTTCCATATGATACCAATTCGAGTATTTAGTTGTCTATTTCTGCTTTGATTTTCTATATCAACTAGTTGAGCCGCTGATTAGTTTGTTTTTGTCGTGAAGTGCCGTTTATCGACAAAAAAAAAATACAAAAACATCGATAACAGAAGTAATTTATACCATATCGAGTATACAATATTTTACTTATCGACGTCCTAGTTCTAATTTCGACCGCTAGGTTGACTGCTTTATTGTTTGTTTTACTGTTTCATGTTTTTCCCGCTAGGTTCCGCAATATATTTTAGATGAGGCCTACAAACGGCGCGAATATTGTAATATTGTTGTAACACAACCACGTCGAATAGCTGCTATATCTATTGCTAATCGGGTATGTCAGGAACGACAATGGGAACCTGGAACTGTGTGCAGCTATCAGGTTGGCCTGCATCGTCAGTCAAATTTGGCAGACACACGTCTTTTGTATTGCACCACCGGTGTTCTGCTCAACAATCTTATTCGTATTAAGACGCTAACCCACTACACTCACATTATTTTGGACGAAGTTCATGAACGTGATGAGGATATGGACTTCTTGTTAATAGTGGTACGCCGCCTATTAGCACTTAATTCTCGTCACGTCAAAGTCATTCTAATGTCAGCGACAATTGATACGCGCGAGTTTACCAAATATTTCGCCACTAAATCATCGCTTCCGCCCGTAGTCACGACCAGCCATGGTCGAAAGTATCCACTAGTCAAATACTATCGCGATCAACTAAAAAATATTCATTGGAAGAATCAACCGCAGCAGAGAGAACCCGGTATATCTCCTGACGGCTATGGCGATGCGATTAAAATTCTTTTAGTAATTGACAATATGGAGCGCAAGTCGGTTGGCGGATCCGAGCAAAACTATGAGGCTGCAAAGCGCACGGGCGCAGTGCTTATCTTTTTGCCTGGCATACATGAAATTGAAACGATGGCGGAGCATATAATTAATGTTATGGATACAAAGTAAGTAAATAGACAAATCAAATTTAAACATTTCTTTTAATCTTTGAATTTTTTGGTATTAAACATTTTTTTTTATTTTTGAAATCATTCTCAGTCCCAACATGGCAATTAGTATTGTTCGCTGTCACTCTCTGATGTCACCCATATCACAGGAGGATGTTTTCAATCCCCCTCCTTCTGGCCATCGTAAAGTTATTTTGACTACAAACATTTCGGAAAGTTCAATAACTGTTCCAGACGTTTCGTATGTGATAGATTTTTGTTTAACGAAGGTTCTGCATACGGATACGGCATCAAATTTTAGTAGTTTACGTCTGGAATGGGCTTCTAAGGTCAATTGCCGTCAACGAGCTGGACGTGTTGGACGTTTACGAAGCGGTCGAGTATACCGCATGGTAACCAAAGAATTCTATACAAATGATATAAAAGAGTTTGGTGTACCTGAAATGTTGCGATCTCCACTTCAAAACTCTGTGCTGAAGGCTAAAGAACTTGAGATGGGTAGTCCAACTGAAATATTAGCTCTAGCAATGTCTCCACCTAATCTGTCGGACATACAAAACACCATACTATTATTAAAAGAAGTTGGTGCGCTCTATACCACAGTTGATGGCGTTTACGAGGATCTGGATGGCGATATTACAAACTGGGGCACAATTATGTCTCGATTGCCATTAGATGTTCGTTTGAGTCGCCTGATAATTCTTGGCTATGTTTATAATTGCCTTGAAGAAGCAATAATTATTGGTAAGTGCTCCATTATGAGTCCAATGATTTAATAGTTAAAAAAAAATAATCAATAATAATAAATAATAAAATAATAACTTTAGCCGCTGGGTTAAGCACACGGTCCGTGTACCAGCACGAGAATCGTGGACGCATTAATGATACTTTCTGGATGCATTATGTATTTGCCGATGGCTCCGGCTCTGATCTGATTGGCATTTATCGTGTGTATAGAGTAAGCATAATCTGAAAATGGCATTTCACATTATAATCTCTAATGTATTATTATGCTATGGCTATACATCTTTAGATCTATTTGAACATGTGTCAGGATCGAATGCTGAAGGAGTCAGCCGAGCAATGGGCACGTCGTTTTAATATTAGCTTGCGATCACTTAAGGAGATGCATCTATTGGTGCAAGAATTGAGCAAGCGCTGCGAAGATCTTAATATTCAATCCATGCCTTTAGACGCCTGTGAACAATGGAGTGATCGTGAAAAGTCCATTGTTCTAAAAGTGATCATTGCTGGTGCTTTCTACCCCAATTATTTTATACGCAACAATAAAGGCAACGGAGATGAGGATCGCATGGTGTACCAAACTATTTGTGGCAATGATCCATGCCGCACAGTCTACTTCACTCACTTCGAGCCACGCTATATGGGTGAACTCTATACTCGCCGTATAAAGGAATTCTTT
Source organism: Zaprionus obscuricornis (assembly GCA_037044475.1). Lineage (NCBI taxonomy): Eukaryota > Metazoa > Arthropoda > Insecta > Diptera > Drosophilidae > Zaprionus > Zaprionus obscuricornis. The sequence continues at coordinate 25,396 of JBAMBR010001886.1, forward strand.
TTAGAATCGAAAATTTTACCCGACAATATTGATGTCACCTTTCAGCATGGTAGTGAAAAGATATTTGTTACGTTTAAACAGGATGATGAGGAAATGAATGCCACAAATGTCGTTCAAATGCCGGGACGTGTTATAACTGAAGTTTATAAAGCGATTCGAATGCGCAATGTGAATCACAGTCGAACATTGTGCGTAATGGAGTAAGTTGAACGATCTCAATGTTCGTGATCCGATCCTTGAACAATGGTTACATTTTTAATTGTAGACAGCAGAATGCCTTGAAGTATGTACGGCAGAACAAGATTGGCCAAGTTATTGATTCTATTTGGGTGCCACCAACGAAAAAATGGGATGTGGAACTTCTCACTTTACCATCTGTTTTTGATAAGACTTTAACAGGCCACATAACTCATGTGAGTATTTAATTAATAGTTAATCATTTTGCTTCTAATATTCTTTACCGTGTGTATTAATTTTGCAACAAGCTAAACTTTGATTTCCTGTTGATAACTTAACCAATAATGTAACTGGCCTGATATAAATTATTTACAGATTGTCAATTGCGGAAAGTTTTTCTTTCAACCACATGCATTGGCTGCCCGGATTGCTAGCATGTCGGAGATTTTCAATGCTCCACAACAACTCCAATGCTACGTGCAAAATGCAAGCTCTGTTACGAAAGGTCTTATGCTGCTGGGAAAACGAGGGCGTCTATTTCAACGCGCTATTGTACTAAAGGTGGAAACACCAACTAATTTAAATCCTGTATTCCGTGTACGCTTTATTGATTATGGTGATATGGCATATTTGACTATGAATCAACTACGTTTTATGGCTTACGAGCTAAAACGTGAATTCGAACATCTGCCGCCGCGTATGTTTGAGTGTCGTTTGGCACTAGCGCAACCATCTTCCGTCAGCAGTATAAATAATATTTGGCCACAGAAGGCCAATGAAATGTTGTGCTCTCTGGCGAAGTGTGGACGCATTGAGTTGGAGGTTTATTCATTGGTAAACAACGTCGCCGCTGTTTTAATTCATATGCGCGAGGGTTTGCTCAATGAAAAGCTGGTGGAACGCCAATTGGCTCGACGTGCAGACGAAGATTATATGTCGCGCGAAGACCACGATTTCCGCATACGCAAACAGGAGGCTAAGAGTCATTTATCTTCTTCTGAACAGCGACATATTAATGAAGAATATCTTCGCTTTTCACGTATACCTAGGGATGAAGATTTGGAACCACCACCTTTAAATAAATGCAATCAATGGGTCCGCCTACGAGGACCGTTTAGTCCATTGGAGACTAGTATGCATTCAATACTACGTATTGGCTTATATAAAGGTGTGAAAATTGATCGTGATTCTGTTAACGGTGTGCTGTTGGATACCGATCCGCAAGATCGACATGATCAGATGGTCGTGGCTGCTTCTGTAACTGAAGTTGACGGTGGTAATATGTTAAATGCGCGTAACACTACACTAATGCCAAATATCCATGGCTTCGGGGCGCTTATGGCTATGCTTTTCTGCCCAACAATGCAGATCAAAAGTAATAAAGAGTGCACAAAATATATCTGCCTATTGGCTGGACTCGGCTTCAATCCTCAAACAATGGTGCCATACTTTGAGGAACATGACATGGTTATCAATTTGGATGTTTCCATTCTTAAGGATGATATTCGTATTGTGAGTGGCAATATCAATTAATTGATAGAAATGATGTTTTTAACTAATTTAAATATTCATATATATCCAGATAAACCAAATGCGATATAACACGGATAGTATGTTCTTTAATTTCGATGTGAACGAAATGCCCGTTGTGCCAATTAAGGATCGTGTTTTTATTTTCAATCAATTGCGGTCTCTACTAATTCGGTTGGTACACAAAAGTGGAATACAGTTGTTTAGTACAAACATTCTGAAATATTTTCTTTAATTTATAGACTTCTTAGCAAAGACCGATGTTTTATTGAACGACACGTTTCGAATACGGAATACATTTGGGAAAATATGGATGATTTGGAGCCTATTTCAGAGCCATTCGGAAAACGTTGCATATTTCCTATGCACAATGCCTTTGATCTAGAGGATGAAAATATGGGAACTGTGTTGGGATTGCTAGAAAATTGCAAGCAACTATACTACTTGCGAAATTTGTGAGTATTATTTTTCTTTATTGGACTTCATAATGAAAACAATTCCGTTTTTTTTCTTACAGCGATGGCACTATGCAGCCCATGACATGTAAGCTGTGCAACGTATTTCTGGAAAACGTCGCCCAGTTACGTTTGCATTTGCTAACGCAATTACATGGCGATCGAGAAAAGCAAATTGACTGGAAGCAGAACTCCACAGAACTTAATTTGGTTTGATGATATATTTTTTTTTTTCAAATAATCACATGAAATATTCCTTTTCATTTAAATAAGTTAAGAAGCGAAACACAAAATTTTGTTAAAAGTGAGCCGTGTTCAAATAACATAACATATGGATTTCGATGTTGTCTCGTTATGTTTTCCTATGTTATATTTTCTGAGTTGAATCATTTCATTTAAAATGTTATTTTAAAAAAGTTAATAAAAGTTGAACATAAACTTAATTATGATTAATTATAATTAATTACTGTTGAGCCATTTCGGTACTTTGAAGGCTAACGTTAATCGTGTCATTTCATTTTGTCTACTAATTCTTTCTGCTAACGGTACTTTTATGACTCTACCATCAGTCTGAGTAAACAGATTCACATTTGAAAATCATTTGGCAAAGTTATTTTGAACTTGTTGGACGTGCATCGCAAAAAAACTCTTGTGTTTCGAAGCGGTATTTAAAGTGACAAATTTACAGCTATAAATATTAATAATATAAAAAGTGTAATATGTAATATGGAGAAGAATATGAAAGAGCTTTTGGAAAGGGGAGAGTCCATAGAGATTGGACTTCTTCAAGATTTAATTTCAAAAGAATAAAACATTTAAATTGAGAGTAAGACTAATTACTGGACCGGCTGAAAGTATTTGGGAAAGTGACGATAAACTCAAAGTCGAAAGCATTATGGAGCCAGTGGAGTATTTCGATACCTTTTTTGATAATCATGTTTTTGATCTAATCACAAAACAAACCGATTTGTATGGTCTGCATGTACACGGTATGGAGTTAAAATGTACTGATGAAGAAATCAAACGTTATATTGGCATTTTGCTGTACCTTAAAATTGCCCTAATGGAAGATGGCTTGGTCAAGAGAATTAAAGCTTACTGCAGCAACAGAAACTATGCCGCGGGGAAGATTTGAAAAAATAAAACAGTGCTTACATTTTATCGAGAACACCAAGCAACCAACTATGATAAGCTGCATAAGATACGCCCTTTACTTAACTTTGTAAAAGAAAATTTTGGGAAACTACCACAGGAAGAACATCAAAGTGTGGGTGAACAAATCAGAGCGTTTAAAGGTAATATATACTTCAAAGATGTTAATGGCATATTATAATTCAAGCAGTACAACCCAGCAAAGCCTCACAAATGGGGTTTGAACATCTGGATTGGTTTACGATTTTAAACTGTACGTTGGTGAAGGTACCTGCCCTTATGGTTTAGGAAAATCGTCCGATGTACTCCTACATTTGGCAAAAGGTCTTCCCAAGAAGAAAAATTTTAAGCTTTATTTCGATAATTGGTTTACATCAATTTGGTTGCGTTGAAGGAAATGGTCATATTTTCCACGGGTACTGTACGCAAAAATCGTATAAGCAATTGTCCACTACTATCAAATGCTGAACTTAAAAAACGTGGAAGAGGATCATTTGATTTAAAATACCATCTTATTTGTGTAAAATGGTTTGACAACAAGGCAGTTCAACTTGTATCTTCGTGGAAAGACCATCAACCCGTTGGAACATGCAAACGCTGGAGTGTAAAAAATAAACCCTACATTGAGTTGACACGACCTGATATAGTTTCCTCTTATAATAAGGGTATGGGAGAATTAGTAACCATCGATCAAGAAAGTGGTACATCAGGATTTTCTTTTGGTGCTTGGGAACATCAGTAACAAATGCATGGTTACAGTATAGAAAGCAATTACAGCTGAAGAACCAAACCAAAAGCAAATTTCAAATGGAAATTGCATATGATCTTTTGCAAAGTACTGCCACTGAGAGAGGTCGACCAACAAATACTGAAAGGGAAAGCTCGGTTGTATACTTAGGATCCCCCTCGAGCAGTGTGCATTTACATAATTAAAAAATAATATAGGTTCCAGCCAATTCCTTTAAGTCCAAGCGTTACGATAATCTGGAACATTGGGTGGTATTTGGTGAGAAAGGACGTTGCAGATTGTGTAAAACAGGAACACCAATGTCCAAGTGCCAAGTCCATCTCTGCTGCAATACCAGGAAAAACTGTTTTATGTCGTATCATTCATAGTTTTGGTAAAAATAAACAATAACTGAATATAGCTTCAATGAAAAAAATCTTTCTTTTGTATTACCACTATAGCCCAACGTTGCTCACAAGCATAGCGCCCAAACCCATGGGCGTGGCGACTCAAAATTTTTGTCACATACTTAATTAATAAATATATTAAGATTAAAAGTAAAAAACAAATCTACGGGGAAAAGTTGGGTTCGAAAGGGTTAAGTTTTTTAGGCGAGAAACTGAGAAGGCTTTGGAAAGTCGTCGGCTTTACCAATACCTTTTACCCATATTATGGATTTCAAAACATTTACTCATTGGAACTACAACTGAAAATTCTAATTTTTAACAAAGTTTATAAAATCATTTAGTTTAATATAAATTCTGGTATTTTTTTTATTTTGATTTGGACAATTCAATATGACTTCGGTAAGATACGTTTAATTGCCAATTACAGATGCACTCTAAATAAATAATTTGTAATAGATTGAATCGAAACGCGTACAATATCGCAAGTACCTGGAGCGAGCAGGTGTCATAGATGCATTAAGTAAAGCACTTATTAAACTCTACGAGGAACAGAACAAACCTGAAGATGCTATAAGATTTGTGCGCAAATTTATGTGCGAAAGCTGTCCGGACGATGCTCAATATGATCTTATGAAAAATGATTTGGACGAAGCTAAAACAACTATCTCTCGCTTGGAACAAGAGCTCGAGAGACTTCGTAGTCAAATGTAAGTACTTTTAGATTTGATCTTGTTAGATGATAATCTGGGCTTACAAATATACCCTATCGTTTTTCAGAAAAATGACACCAGAAGAATATCAAGAGCTTACCTTGACTGGGTATAAATCCCTTACAGACGACGAAGAATACGTCAATTCTTTATTGCGTAAATACCTAACGCCGGAATTGCTTGAGGAATATATGCTGGTCACCACTCCGGCACCCGTCGAAGCATACCTATACGATTGTGCCGTTTCAGGATTCGAGCATCATGATTCCAATGTGGGAATCTATGCAGCCGATTCAGAGTGTTATAATGTATTTAGTAAATTATTCGATCCGATTATCAGAGATTATCATGGCCAGGAAGAAAATGATGCTGAGATATTGCAAAAGGACGTTGATTGGGGAAATTTGGATGAAATCGAAAACCTTGATGCGGAACGTAAATACATATTGTCAACACGTATACGCGTGGCACGTAATCTCGAGGGTTTACCTTTCTTCTCCAAACTGACTGAGAAACAGTTACTCGAAGTGGAGGAGAAGGTACGCATCGCAACGGAGTCCATGGATGGTGAACTGATTGGTACATACTTGACACTGGGTGATATTGATACAGAAACGCAGCAGGATATGGTCAAGCGTCATATTCTGTTTCAGCGCGGTGATCCCTATCTACAGACCGCTGGTTGCTATCGCTTCTGGCCTACTGGACGTGGTATTTATCATAATCCAGCAGAGACATTTATGATTTGGGTTAATGAGGAGGATCATTTACGTATAATATCTCTTGCCCATTGTGGTGACTTGGGTGATGTCTATCAACGCTTAGTCACTGGCGTAACCGAACTTGAAAAGAATTTAACCTTCCAGCGTCATCCTAGCTATGGCACTTTGACTGCATGTCCTACCAATTTGGGAACCTCTCTACGCGCCTCGGTGCATATTCGCTTACCTTTGCTAAGCAAGGACGAGAACCGACTTAAAACGATGGCCGATGAACTTTTTCTTCAGATACGCGGCACAGGCGGTGAACACACAGTCATTGAAGATGGAGTCATGGATGTATCTAACAAACGTCGTTTGGGATTTACTGAATTTGAGTTGGTCAAGACTCTGCAAGATGGTATAGTGGCCTTAATTAATGCTGAGGAGGAGCTGGAGGTGCAGGGACAGGAAGACTAGAAACCTTGGGTGGCTGTTTATACCAAATTATGAATCGCATTTCTGGTGATTTTACTTTGAGAAGGTATTTAACTGTGTCGTTATTTTCAAGGCTGCTATTGGTAATTTAAGTGGTATTGTAATTGTGTTATCAATCCCTTCCGTTAAAGCTCATATAATTGGTTTATATGGATATACAAAAGTGGTAAGATCTTTGGCAGTATGTTAAAGGGTTAAGCCGGATAAAACAAATATTGAAAATAAATTTAAACAATAAATTGTTGAATTTGCAACATATGAAACTTTTGTTCTATTTTACTGGCTTGAAGTACCCGTATTTTGTTGAGGTGCGTTTTAGCTGTGATACCGTACACCTGTATTGCGTAGAAAAGGCTCTGAGCTAAAATGCACTTGAAGATTCAAACCTTGTTCTGCAGCGAAAGCTAGTTTTTAGCGGAGAGTAGCCAGGACATACGATTTAGTTTGGTTCTATAAGAATGCAGCAGCGACTTGACATGGCTTTCAAATTTAAGCCTTTTGTCTAGCATGATTCCAAGATATTTTTGTGATGATAAGTGAGTTAACACTCTACCATTAAGCGTCACAGTCTCCATTATTTTGCCTAAAGAAGGAAAAAGACTGATAGGCCTGTACGAATCCACATTTGATGGTTGCTCTCCTGGTTTGAGTATCATAATGATGCTCGCCGACTTCCAAGCTCTCGAAAAGTATCCCAAACGCAGGATTCTGTTGAAAATGAGGATCAAAAATAGCAAAGCTTGATCTGAAAGTAGTCCTGTTGTCCAGCAAGTCCTCGCCAGGGTCTTTCTTTACTTTTAGTTTAGAAGATGCTTAACTTCGTCCAGTGTGTCAGTATCTGCGGGCAAAGCCATTTAAAACGAGGTTTCAAGTGAGTCCGCAATCATTCTGCGATGGCTCTATGGCGCAAAGTCATGTGACCTAAAACGTTGCTCTAAATTGTTCGCAAACATTTCTGCTTTGTCACGACTAGTATGGCACCAGCCTCCTGCAGGGTCCCTAAAAGCAGACTTTGTTGTGGGCAGCGTCTTGTACCTTTTAGTTATTTTCCGCAGGGAGTAGTTAGTAGAAGGATCCGTCCCTAAGCTATCGAGCAAATTGCCAATTTGTATTTCTTTCCTGCGGGCCAGAACTTTGTGACGACGATTGGCCAATCTATTGTGAATCTGCTGGATTCGAGCATCACCAGTTCTGGCGTACTCTCTTCTGACTTTGCGCTTAATGCGGAGGAGTTCGATGATTGCAGGAGGAAGCTGAAGCTGTCGTTGTTCATTCGAATGTTGACGGCGCAGCTCTTGTTGCGGCTTGTGTTAGTTGGTTCATGAAGATATTGATGGCGTTGCCAATATCCTGCTCCTCTTGAATTTCCATGTTGAGGTCCAACTCTTCCTCCTAGTGCGCCTTCGTCATCTTCTGCCTTTATCTCAATATTGCGCTAGTCTATCTTTCTGGGACAGTAAACGTTGAGGTCTTCAAAACCAAGCTGATCAAGAGCATTCTTGATATTGGTTGTGGGCACGCTGGCATTAATTCCTTTGATGACTACCCTGTAATGCATATCCTCCTTGAGTTGAGGGTGCCAGTACCGACAATTAAGAGTATTTAAATGCTTGTATATTCTTGATACACCGAATTTTGAGGTACATTTCCAAATTTGTGGGGTTGTCAACATTAGGCATACAAATAGCAGGAGTCTTAGCGAGCGTTTTTTGGGTTTGTTCATTCTCAGGTGTTTCTGGCTTGTCGTCAGAACCAATTTCTGGTAAATCCAACTGCATAACATGGCTAGCTTCTTCGTCCAGAGCTGCAAAACGGTTATTACTTAGTGCCGTTGCCTTAGAGGTGGATACCGAATAATCTCTCCCTTGGACTTTTCGCGACCGTCAGGTTAGCTTTAGTGATAGTTTTGGGTGGGCTTACTGAAACTTTAAACTTTTTGCATAAAATAAGATGTTAAAATGTTTATTTATTTTAACTTGTATCTTGAGTATCTTGTACTGATTGCAGAGAGAGGACTAAGACTAAAACAAGGAAGAGTCGTACGAGTCATGTCAAAGTTATAATTTTCTATTTGTGATGGCTGAAATACCTATTCTTAATCTTAGCTGTAATGTTAATCTATGCCCAGATTTGTCTTTTTTGGGTTTGCATTCTTAGGAGTATAGTTAAGTTATGTTTTATTAATGTCGGCTCAACTTTACATTTATTTAAATTTATCTAAGTTTTTGTGTTCTCTACCACAGTGTTTTTTATTTTTGGCTTAATGAAACTTGAATATCATTCTTATGCTATAACAACATCAGATACATTTCGAACTGTCGTGATGGTGGGGATCGTCGTTGTTGATACGCTTGAATCTAGATCGCACAGTGTGTAGTTCAGCATACGATTGAGAGGTTTGCTACACAGCCCGCACATTTGATGCTTGTAGACGCCATAGATTTCGAAATTCAAGATGTTGTACATATCAAACTGAATAGTAGCACTTAGCTTAGTGCATTCCACGATCAATATATTTTGCTCATTAAGTTCAACGCTGAAGGAAAAAAGATATGTAGATATTACGATTTCAATAAGAAAGGTGAGAGTAGATTGTCAACTTACCGGAAAGCATAATCACTGTCATCGACCGGCCATTGATATGGTTTCTGGCGTACATCATGCGGTGTCTGTGCTTGATTGAGGTAGATGAAAACGGGCTCCTCATCCGGCTGGTTGCTATTGCCGGCACGTGAGCGAAAGTTGAAGTAGTTTTGCCCAATATGCACTCGTAATCCATAGTTACTGGCAAGTCCTTTAGTATCAGGTGATGGAGTTAAGAATACAGCCATTTTCGGAAATGCTGAACAGTCAGCAGCCAATAGAGTTAGACAATTCGGTTGAGTGATAATCTCGCCCAGATTAATCAAATAATCATCAAATGAGTTAATCATGCCATTAATCACCGAACAGGAACGTTTCAGACCCGAATCATAAGCCAACTCTTGTGAGGTATCAAACTTCGAGTCTAATTTATACAGGAACGGTATGTGATAGATACGCCAGTGAACACCATTAACTTCCACCGTAAGCCAAAAGTGCTCGTGTGGTGTGTGCATTGTAATGTTTATTTGTTGGTTCATATGTAAGCTATCCACCTTGTTGGAAGATAGAGCCGACACCAAATGATCAAGTCGTGTCGACCATAGTTCAAACCATGCGGGCATCTATAAACAAAAATAGACTCTTTAAATTAGAACTGAACAATTGATCCAATATGTAAGTTTTGTTTATCCCGCTGTACACGTGTACATTTTATACTTACATTATTAAACTTCAAATCCATGTCATATTGTGTTATAGATGTGAAATTTTCAAAATTACTACGCTTGCAATATTTTGATGTTGGAATCGGGGAGAACTTAAGCACTTCCTTAGGACAGAAATTGGTGTCCGTTAGTGAGATTTTGTCGGAACGCAGAAATGCCCGTGCATGTTCCGAGGGCTGTTAGTCAATAGGTGGAAATCATTAGTATCGTCAAGATTTTCAACCTAGTCGCATGCGTACTTACGCCAGCTCGTGCTGCAAACTGCACCTTGGATCCGCTCTCAGGACATTCTCCATTCTCAGCAGCAAGGCCAAAGACTATATATCCATTGAGTGTGTGTGGACGTTTGGTAAATACCAGCGGTTCGTAGGTCAACTTGGAGCAAGCCTGGAATATATATCAAGCATATACTGTAACAGCATGTACATAAGGCAGGAGTCAACAACCTATCTAAGTGGCTTCTACTGCAACGTATTAAGCGTCCTCGTTAGCTCACCCTAAAGCCATCATATGTTCACATCATACAAAATAATACTGGCTTCTACTAGTTGTATATACATAGCTTTCCACATGTATAGAATCACTTGTGAATTACAATTATATTTTATTATTAAGTAAAATATATATTAAATAAAATGTAAACAATAAAGCAAGGTTATATTTGGCGGGTTGAGGATGTCATACTCTTGCAGTCTTAAAAGAAAAAATTTCATACAAGAACTCAATTTTTGGCCGATACACAAAAATGTATTGATACAATAAACTTAATATTGGGTGATTTTTCATACGGTATATCCACATGAAAACTTACTGTACATTTTATCAATTATCGTTGGGCTTTTTTAGTTTTTATTTTTACTATTGAATTCACGCGATTTATTTTCGTAAATGCTAATATAATAATCAATATGAGCAAAGGAAATGAGATTAAAGTCAAAATATTGTGCCCATATACATATTTTCTTCTATTATATTCATAGAGTCATTCTTTTACTCAAAAGACGTTAGTGTTGTGTTAAGACTTTGGTAAAACGACGAATATCGACTTTAATACAAAGTTTTATTAGTATATTATTGTTATTGGGAATTAAATAAGGGGGAGTCAGTAAAACAATAAGAATAAACCTTGAAAATTCAGCAACGGTTATGTTCATATTATGATTTTGTACAACAAAAGCGTGCGTGTGAGCCATTGTTTGGAATGGATTGTGTTGCGAGGGTGACTGTGATTACCATGACTAAACGTCAGCAATGCTACAACCACAACAACTGTGGAAACGATTATCCAGAATACATCCTGCATGCCTGTCGCCGGGTCTGCCTGTTTGTTGCACTGTCTGTATGTCAGTTTGTCTGTGTGCCACTTGTATACAGTCGTGTGTCAGCCATTATGAGTTTACATGGTACAGGGGCCTCAACTCGTGTCTACCACATTTACTGTCCCACATTAATGTTTGGTCTGAGAACTAGGAAGGCTAAGCGTTTAACATCATCAGTTTGATCAATATGTTCGCAAATGTTACGCTTTTAGAAAGCAGTCAGCGACGATTTGCTTCAGACGCATTTCTCCTATTGGAAATTCGAAAGAAAATTTACTTTTTATAAGTGTGATAAAATCATAGTTTTTAGTGTTGTGCTACTGTTTACGTTTAAAATTCTTCTGTAATTTTGTTTTTGTGATTTTTTTTGTTTTCTATTCAGTTAGCTCAGATAATTCAATATGACTTCGGTAAGATATGCCTTTTTATAATTAATTAATTTATAATTATATATTCTATTGGCTAATAGATTGAATCTAAACGCGTACAATATCGCAAGTACCTGGAGCGAGCAGGTGTCATAGATGCATTAAGTAAAGCACTTATTAAACTCTACGAGGAACAGAACAAACCTGAAGATGCTATACGATTTGTGCGCAAATTTATGTGCGAAAGCTGTCCGGACGATGCTCAATATGATCTTATGAAAAATGATTTGGACGAAGCCAAAATAACTATCTCTCGCTTGGAACAAGAGCTTGAGAGACTTCGAAGCCAAATGTAAGTTGTTAAATATATATATGACAAATAATGAAAATTTGTTAACGAGCAAAATTTTAGCAAAATGTCACCCGAAGAATATCAAGAGCTCACAATGGCTGGCTATAAATCGCTTATGGACGATGAAGAGAACATTAGTTCTCTATTGCGCAAATATCTAACGCCGGAATTGCTTGAGGAATATATGCTGGTCACCACTCCGGCACCCGTGGAAGCATACCTATACGATTGTGCTGTTTCAGGATTCGAGCATCATGATTCCAATGTGGGAATCTATGCAGCTGATCCAGAGTGCTATGATGTATTTAGTAAATTATTCGAGCCGATTGTAAAAGAATTACATGGTCAAGAAGAGAACGATAGTGATACGTTGCAGAAGGAAGTAGACTGGGGCAATGTGGATGAAATAGAGAACCTTGATGCGGAACGTAAATATATATTTTCAGCACGTATACGTGTGGCACGTAACATCGAGGGTTATCCTTTTTTCCCAAAGTTGACAGAAAAGCAATTTATTGAGGTGGAGGAAAAGGTGCGTGCCGCAACGGAGACCATGGATGGAGAGTTGATTGGCACATATTTGACACTAGCAGATATTGATACAGAAACGCAGCAGGAGATGGTAAAGCGTCATATTCTGTTTCAACGCGGTGATCCACATCTGCAAACAGCTGGTTGCTTTAGATTTTGGCCCACCGGACGTGGAATTTATCACAATCCAGCAGAGACATTTATTATTTGGGTTAACAGGGAAGATCATTTGAATATTATTTCGATGGCTCCATGCGGTGATATCGGTGATGTTTATCAGCGTATGGTCAATGGAATTACTGAGCTTGAGAAGAACCTAACATTTTTACGTCATCCCAGCTACGGTAACTTGACAGCATCTCCAATAAATTTGGGTACTTCTTTGCGTGCATCTGTCCATATTCGCTTGCCATTGTTGAGCAAGGATGAGGACCGTCTTAGAGCAATGATAGATGAACTCTCTTTAAATGTTCGCGGAACAGGTGGCGAAAACACGCCTATTGAAGATGGGGTCATGGATATATCAAACAAACGCTACATGGGCTACACTGAATTTGAGCTAGTGAAGTCATTGCAAGATGGTATTGTAGCTTTAATTAACGCAGAAGAGGAGCTGGAAATTGCTGGCCAAGAGGGATAAAAACTGTAGTTGTCTATAAGACATTTAATAGAATTAAGCTCAAATATTTGGTCGAATACATTTAAGGCTTAATATCTTGCATAATATTATATACGGTTAAAAGTTGTAAAGGATTGAATTGATTTATTAAAGTTAGTACAGGCAATATACAGATAGACTTTAATAGATGCAATTATAATTAAACTCAAGACTAACCTCATCACAAAAACAAACAGAAGGCTCTGTTGCCTTCGGCGTACGGAAAATGTCATACTTTTGCTGTTTTAGAAAATTTTTCAAACTCAAATCCTGAAAGTTTCAACCGAATATTTTAACAATTAAAAAATTTTTTCATTTAAATACACCAATTTCCACCGATCGTTCCAATGGCATAGTGGACCTATTCATCCGGTACAGCTTATAGGTTTAGGGAGTATGTATACCAACTTTCATTTAGATAGAGAGATTAGTTAATTATTTATTAACAGACGGGCATGTATAAACCCCTAGCCATATAAACATATAAGTCTTTTTTGATGAGGGCAGTGAAAGCTAAAATTGGCTCTTACCTTCCAATCTTCTTCGTCGTCCTTTGAGTTACGCTGTACCTTGCCTGACACCTTGAACCAGTTTGACTTTGTTGACGTCTGAATATCCACAATCACGTTCCATTTATGCTGTGATTCAACATTTTGCGTCTCATCAGCGTGCTCAAGGGTGAAACTAATTTGTTTGCCTTTTAACTCTGATGTTTTTAGTACGTCTTCGACGCAGATATTGCCATCAATCTATATATTGGATTGATCGAATTTTGTTAATATTTAAATCTGGTTGTTCACTCACCCTGGTGGCATTCTCATTGTACATCAGAAGGGTAAAGTTTCGATCGTGCCCCAAATGTATGGAACTCAGTTGCGTAAATCCAAAGACATACATCATTACGCTAACAATCATGTTGCGAGAAAAGCCGCTGAAAGAATATATGCCAAGAATGAAAACTACAATCGTGCTTGTTCTACTGCAAAACACCCGGTATCCATAGGATGTTCAATCAAACAGACAGACATGATTAAATCAAGTAGACTGTTAATTTTGAGAAAGGGTTGCCTTATGTTCATACATACATTTATGTCACGAAGTTGTTATACACTATGTACTCAGTGGGTACCGGGTAAAAAAAAGATTATAAAGAATAATATAATTATCATATGTAATAGTGTCATTTACTTCTCTATAAATTCTGACTTTAGTAGCATGCCACGGAATTTTATGATCTCATTAAGATTTATATTGACGTTTAACTTGACACCCAAATCTGGAAGAGCATAGCTGAAGGGCTGAAACTATAGGAAACAGATTTAGAATTGCATTTTTATCCTTCAACTCGAAATATATAGTACCACTTCGTTGCCTCGCTCCGGATACATAATCTCTTCAAATGGCGCTGCTGCCGTTTTTGTCATTAGACCACGAGTTGTAGTCACCGCTCGAGACTTGAAGGCAAGGCCACTTGTTAAGTTCTGCGGACGTGAAAAGGTATATCGTCCACAACTGCCGTTCTCATTTAACGTAAGCTCGCTACTGAACGGAATGTAGATTAAGAATCCCTGCTCCCGTTTGATCTCGTGATCGAGATTAAGGAACGGATTGTAGCTTCGACTACGTACTGAAGCATACGAGGAATATCTAGCATCGATCTCCAGTGTACGCTTGATGCCAGGAGGAGTGCGATGTTCCGTTATATTGCCACGCAGTGATGTAAGCACCGTAGTCTGCAACAGGACATCCGAAGATGTTCCTAAAACTGTGGGCACTGAATACTTATTCATGAATGGCCAACGCACAGTCTGCATGTTGATATGGCTATCCGTTCGGATCAACAGTTGCAAGCGATCCAAAACTATCAAGAAATAAAAATATTAAATAATAGTTAAGATGAAGAATGACTGAGACAAAGATGTCCTAAAACATACTATTATCATATGTCAACTGCTGGAACATGCGTTGATTGAGGTAATAGGATAACACAGTCTTTCCTTCCATTTGCAATATAAACTCAATGTGCAGGTTTTTTGAGGCAATAATGGGAGCTTTTAGCATGGCCAGCAATGTTTTAATGCTCCGGATGTTAAACGTATCATCGATGTTTGCCTTTGATTGCATGCTCTGCCAAATGGTATCGGGTAAACCACGCGCCTTGATATAAAGCTAAAAAGAAATATAAAATGTTAAGTCAATTGCCAAATGAAATGTTTCCAGACTCATCCAATGATTTTATAATGGAAAATTACGTACCGCCAACTGACCCGTAAATTTGCCCAGTGCCTCTGTGTCAAACTTGAAGTATGCCACCACAGGCATATCTGATTTAGGGTCGCCGACAAGGAACGTCTGTAGCATAGCACCAATGCCGAACTTTGAATCACGATAGTCGAATATATAATTTCCTGTAACCCAATAGCGGGGTTCAGGTTTCTGGGGTAGATGGCGATGCATATAAGAGAGAAGACGTCGCCTGTAATAAAAAATAACGACAGAGTTACAATTAAAAAGATACAAGTGAGGAAAATAGTTCAATTATGAACATTACTTACAAATTTTGATAGCAGGGATATGTAGTCTCCGATATGCTCGTGACTGTTGTGCGATAGTAGTTGATAAGATGAGGATCCGTTTCGCTCTGTATAATGCGATGAATGCTAATTAATCGTGCTGCCGTAGGATTCGAGATGAGCAGCAAAGTTACAGCAGCTACTCTAAGCTCCAGGCTAGCATTTCGTGACTCAAAGATGGGCCAATAGATTTCATAGATACGTTCGGCACGCTTATCGGCTAATGCCAGTGTTGTCCATGCAGCCATAAACCGAAGATCCTCATTACTATCTTCTAATACAATTGGCTCCAGATAATTGGCCACATTCCCAAGCTGAAGATTACTAAGACCCTGCAAAAACAACATTTTATGTTCATACTCACGACTGCCTGAAAAATAATACAAGTTTTATAGTTATTAACATTAATAAGATTAGTATCTTTTGAAGACTTACTCAAATAGGCATTGAAATACTTTTGCACATATTCCTCAAACTGATCCTTATCAATACCACGCGCTACATAAACATTATAAACTAGTGTGGCAAAACTTAAGGTCGCTGCCTGCCGTACATCGTGCCGATCAGGTCCGATGTTAAGGAAATCTTCACACTCTTTTACCAATTCAGCTGACAGTTCGAATATATGAAAAGGCATAGGGATGAGCAGTTGTACTGCAATGGGTGATTTAATTGATTTCTCGATGACCAGATACCGAGTAAGGAATACTGAGGCTTTTGTTCCAATGCGTGGTATAATCTCATGAAAGATATTTCGGATTGTCTCCTGTCGGTACGAAGTACCGATATCAACTTCAGTGTATAGTTTCTTCAGAGATTCAAAGTCCATTTCACTAAGTAGCTTAATAACATCCGAAAGTGTTGAATCGTAGGGTTCACTAAACTTGAACTCTGTACTCTCCAAAGCTTCGGCTAGATTGTCAAGCAGTTTACCTGAGGCAGAGATTAGAGTTTCCTGTTGTTGAGGATTACGTCCACCTGTTGGATCGTTAATGTCCAATGGTTGCAGTTGCAAATTTGACTGCTCTGCAGCCATCGAGGTTTCAATATCGATTGGATTATCAATTGGAGTTTCGTGTTGAAAGTTTAACAATAACCTGCAATAAAAATATATATTCTTACTTAGCAATTAAATATTAAATTAAATATTAATTAAATATGTTTATAATGCTTATAGGTTTTACTTACTCGGAGTTAATGTATTGAGCTTCACCTGTAGATTCGAATGTGTGAATCAATGTAGTGCCCTTTGCATGTGCCATACTAAGGAAGTAACCCGTCTCATTATGTGGCAATATACCATATATAGCCTCATTGCCAATGATAACACTCTTTTGATGATCGTATTCGCAAGTATTTGGAGGAACATTTGTGCGTGTGACATGCACCGCTTCCGAGTAAGGAACACATGTCATCAGTTCGGGAGTCTTACGTATAGATATATAGTTGGTTTTGTTGGACACAAAGTATTCGGTCTGGCATTGGCCATGTATGCCCGTCTGAAACAAATATGCTAAAATAATGAAGATCCTTTGATTAGTATTATCTTCCAGTAAAGATCCCTCACCTCATCCACCACAAATGCACCGCTAGACCTTATCTGAAATTGTAATGTGCTGGCAATGGCACGCTTAAAATTCATCGACCATGTGGGATCGCCTTCCTTAAATACCACATAGGATATGGTGCCCTCTTTAGTGAGAATTATCTTGAAGGGTTTGTATGGCGGATACATTTCCTTGTTCTGTAGAAACTTTTCTCCCGAATTATTAAGTGTAACATCGTCAATGACGAGCTGAAAAATGATTGCACAAAGAAATTCAGAGATAGTCGATGATTAGCTAATGTTTTTGTATACCGGAAAATCCGTTTAAGCGTTGAACGAACCAATCAAAACAAAAACATTTCAACTCACACACACGCACACAAATATATATGTATATACAATCATACACTAAGCAAATCTGCTGTCCATCATTTCAAACTGTGCTGTGTGTTTATCTTAAAATAGTCACAGGGCAATAAATGGTAACATATGTATGTATGTATGTACATGTATGTAAATACATAAACACATACATATACAAAAGAAACATAGATTTACATATGTATGTACGTATCGTATGTCTATAGCTCTGTGTGCTCGTATATATATATAGCTCTATAGTGATAAGCAAAGCGCCGCTGTTTGATCCCTCCCCAATCCTACAGTCAAAACAATCTAAACTGATTACGTAGTGCATATGTATGTATGTTCATATGAATGTATGCATTGCATTGTCTGATGAATGTACAATGCACATTATTGTTTACAAAGCATATGTTCGTATATGTATGTATGTACATATATAAGCATATACATACATATAAGTACGTTCATATGTACATACATACATACATACATATGTATGTGATAGCATCACTTGGGTATTATCTGATGCGTTTTCGTTCGTCTCACACTCTGGACCCCAATAAAAGAAGTTCACAGCCCGAGTTCAGTTCATTGTGCACTGGGCACTGTGAAAGGTTAAATTGTTTTTAATTCATCTGCGAATTCTTTTGCAAAATGTCTGCAAAAAGTGTCGAGCTTGAGACTGCTAAGGCACATCTGCAATTGAAATGCTTATGGACGGGTCGGACATCTTGCAATGTTAATTTCTTTATTAAATTGTACAAATTGATCATGAAATCAATCAATTTATTTCACTTTCAACTGATTTTTTATTGATTACAAGTTCGACATATTTACATATTTATGTGTGTACACTCAACAGCACAAATCTGTATACACCGAAAAAAAAATGAAAATCAAATTTCAAACGCAAATTTCTCAGATAATTATTTATATGTATTTTTAAATATATATTTTTTTTTAATAACTACATTTTATTTTTTTTTATATTATATTTTTTCAGAATTTTTTAACAATATATTATCGATATATTTTATATTTAATTTTAAGTTAAGTTTACACCATGGAGAACAAAGGCACAGAAATTTCTATTGTGGAGCGAGAGAGAGATTTGTGCACTAATTGGTCACGCCTCCATCCAAATAAAAATAAATCACTATAATTTTACCGGCAGTACCTTGCCAAAGGCTCGATCTGGCCGCCGGTCGTTGCTAACGGAGCGCAGACTAAGCGCATAACCTTAATAAATTCGACATAATACCTGGATGACAGCCGATGAATCGGAGCTCCAAATCCAGAGGATAGTTTTTTCAAAACGGTTTCAGAGGTTACAGTCCGTCGTGTCATAAAAAAGGCTGGGTACCATTGCAGAGTCGCTCGTAAAAAGCTTCCGATTTCAGAAGTCAATAGGCAAAAGCGTCTGTCTTTTGCAAATGAGTTTATTTCAAAGCCCACTGACTTCTAGAATCAAGTTATATTCGCAGACGAGAGTAAATTCTACGTCTTTGCTATCAAAGGAAAAATTTTGGTATGGAGGAAAAACGAAGAACCGTTCAATAAAGAAAATTTAGTCAGCCCTGTTAAACACGGAGGAAGCGGCATAATGGTGTGATGGCAGCCAGCGGCGTGGGAAACATAACTTTTATTGATTCAATTATGGACCAAGGTGCTTACATAAGCATTTTGGATAACAATTTAAAATAGAGTGCTGAAAAATTGGGGCTTCACCGTACATTTTGGTTCCAGCAAGACAACGACCCAAAGCATACGGCACATAATACAAGGCTTTGGCTGCTCTATAATGTTAAAAATCAACTGCGAACACCTCCACAGAGTCCAGATCTCAATCCTATTGAGCATTTATGGGATCTTTTCGAAAGAAAAATCCGGAAAAATAAAATTACTTCAATGAAAAGGCTCAAAGGAGATAATAATTATGGAATTGGGCAAAATTTTATCAGACGAAACAATGAAACTTGTAAATTCGATGCCAAACCGTCTTAAGGAAGTTTTGTATAGAGGGCGATACCCCACAAGTTACTAAAAGGGGTATAATATCCATTATATGTAGGTTAAAGTAAGGTGAATACAGATTTCTGCGTGGGCTTAAAATTAATAACTACATTTTTTTCACTTTAATATTATACCTTTTCAGAATTGTTTAACATTTCGATATATATTATAAAATAAATGTATACACAGCTGAAAAATTTGCGTTTAAAATTTGATTTCAATTTTTTTAAATCGGCAGCCTATATGTATAAGTGTAAAATATAAGCGAATACTAGCTAATACGTAATATATGACGGAAATCATTTACACAAATATTTAATATTATAACATAAACTAATTCGTAATAACGTGTTTTCTACATAATTTATATATTTATACGCTTATATGTATGCAAAGTTTTAGTGAATGTACATAAGAATACATATACATATGTATGTATGTATATAGTATTTTTAAAAACTATTAATTCATAATTTTTCAAAGATTACTATGGCTTCGTAAAATTTCCTATCTATACATAAATATGTATGTACATACATACATACACATACATATGTTTTACGTCTTTACTAATATACTTACATATGTACATACATATGTATCATATAATTGAACTTATCTAGTAAAGACATAAACATATGTATGTGTATGTATGTATGTACATACATATTTATGTATAGATAGGAAATTTTACGAAGCCATAGTAATCTTTGAAAAATTATGAATTAATAGTTTTTAAAAATACTATATACATACATACATATGTATATGTATTCTTATGTACATTCACTAAAACTTTGCATACATATAAGCGTATAAATATATAAATTATGTAGAAAACACGTTATTACGAATTAGTTTATGTTATAATATTAAATATTTGTGTAAATGATTTCCGTCATATATTACGTATTAGCTAGTATTCGCTTATATTTTACACTTATACATATAGGCTGCCGATTTAAAAAAATTGAAATCAAATTTTAAACGCAAATTTTTCAGCTGTGTATACATTTATTTTATAATATATATCGAAATGTTAAACAATTCTGAAAAGGTATAATATTAAAGTGAAAAAAATGTAGTTATTAATTTTAAGCCCACGCAGAAATCTGTATTCACCTTACTTTAACCTACATATAATGGATATTATACCCCTTTTAGTAACTTGTGGGGTATCGCCCTCTATACAAAACTTCCTTAAGACGGTTTGGCATCGAATTTACAAGTTTCATTGTTTCGTCTGATAAAATTTTGCCCAATTCCATAATTATTATCTCCTTTGAGCCTTTTCATTGAAGTAATTTTATTTTTCCGGATTTTTCTTTCGAAAAGATCCCATAAATGCTCAATAGGATTGAGATCTGGACTCTGTGGAGGTGTTCGCAGTTGATTTTTAACATTATAGAGCAGCCAAAGCCTTGTATTATGTGCCGTATGCTTTGGGTCGTTGTCTTGCTGGAACCAAAATGTCACGGTGAAGCCCCAATTTTTCAGCACTCTGTTTTAAATTGTTATCCAAAATGCTTATGTAAGCACCTTGATCCATAATTGAATCAATAAAAGTTATGTTTCCCACGCCGCTGGCTGCCATACACCCACACATTATGCCGCTTCCTCCGTGTTTAACAGTGCTGACTAAATTTTCTTTATTGAACGCTTCTCCGCTTTTCCTCCATACCAAAACTTTTCCTTTGATACCAAAGACGCAGAATTTACTCTCGTCTGAGAATATAACTTGATTCTAGAAGTCAGTGGGCTTTGAAATAAACTCATTTGCAAAAGACAGACGCTTTTGCCTATTGACTTCTGAAATCGGAAGCTTTTTACGAGCGACTCTGCAATGGTACCCAGCCTTTTTTATGACACGACGGACTGTAACCTCTGAAACCGTTTTGAAAAAACTATCCTCTGGATTTGGAGCTCCGATTCATCGGCTGTCATCCAGGTATTATGTCGAATTTATTAAGGTTATGCGCTTAGTCGCGCTCCGTTAGCAACGACCGGCGGCCAGATCGAGCCTTTGGCAAGGTACTGCCGGTAAAATTATAGTGATTTATTTTTATTTGGATGGAGGCGTGACCAATTAGTGCACAAATCTCTCTCTCGCTCCACAATAGAAATTTCTGTGCCTTTGTTCTCCATGGTGTAAACTTAACTTAAAATTAAATATAAAATATATCGATAATATATTGTTAAAAAATTCTGAAAAAATATAATATAAAAAAAAATAAAATGTAGTTATTAAAAAAAAATATATATTTAAAAATACATATAAATAATTAGCTGAGAAATTTGCGTTTGAAATTTGATTTTCATTTTTATCGGTGTATACAGATTTGTGCTGTTGAGTTTACTTTATGGTGTCGGCCATTATTTTTCGGTGTATACATATTTGTGCTGTTGAGTGTACACACATAAATATGTAAATATGTCGAACTTGTAATCAATAAAAAATCAGTTGAAAGTGAAATAAATTGATTGATTTCATGATCAATTTGTACAATTTAATAAAGAAATTAACATTGCAAGATGTCCGACCCGTCCATAAGCATTTCAATTGCAGATGTGCCTTAGCAGTCTCAAGCTCGACACTTTTTGCAGACATTTTGCAAAAGAATTCGCAGATGAATTAAAAACAATTTAACCTTTCACAGTGCCCAGTGCACAATGAACTGAACTCGGGCTGTGAACTTCTTTT
>JBAMBR010001888.1:0-29372 GCA_037044475.1 Zaprionus obscuricornis
TACGTGTGTGTGTGCTTGTGTGTGTGTGTGAGTAAGACATCCCGCAAAGAGCTTTAGTGCTGCTTTTGTCAGAAATGTCGGCAGTTAACTTAATATTGACTTACGGGCATTTGCTTCACACAATTGAAAACTATTTACGGCTAAAGGGGCCAAAAGATTACACGCTACCCTCCAACTACTAACTTTTTTTGCTGGTGTTGCTGCTGCTGCTGCTGTTGCTCTAACTGAAAATAGTGAATGTCCGTCCTTGACCAATTTGTCGCAAAATACCAAAAGCATCCCTGCCCAGCAACGAAAAAAGCATGAATTGCAACTGCCCCAACGATCAAATTCAATGGAAGCTTACAGAGTCAGCACAAAATCGCACTTAATTCCAAGATGAGATGAGATGAATGAATGAATGAATCACAGTATAACTAGTACTACTATTGAGTATTTAGGTCACGGTAAGGCGTTACATTTGCTCACTGGTTGGTGCTGTATGTGGGGTTGGGGCTGAGGCGTGGCATCGACATTAAGGTAAACATTGATGAGCTTGTTAACTGAAGCTTAATATGAAGTGATTGTTATTTGCCTCTGGCAGCTGTTTACTTCACGATAAGGATAACAAATTGATGACCAAGTTCACTCTCTAGCAGCATCAAGCTGATTATGCTCAATGGAAAACAGAAACCTTTAGACTTAAGGGAATGCGGCAAAAAAAAGAAACGAATGTGATTAGAATTATCTATCATCAACGGCTACGATGAGTTAATCTTTTGCCAATTAGTTAGCATTAGTTTTGACAGATTTTTGTTATTAAAGTAGCTAATCTCAAGAGGTAAAATCAAACAGCAAATGAATTAAAGAGTTGAATTTGCTAAGACATGAAAGAAAATATATATATTATATATATGGCAACTGTAGTAGACATATAAAATTTTGTATTTCTTTTCTTTTTATTATACGGGAAATTGTTAGCTACTGTTGTTGTTGTTGTTTGTTATGCGCAACTAACACAATGGCAAAAACTTTTTTAAGAATTTCTAACTATAACTATAAGCAAGATTTTCCTTTTTTATTTAACGAGTTAAGTTGAAGTCTTCAGCTATGAAAGAAAACACAATTTTCGCTATTGTATAACAATAGCATAAAAAAATAAAGAATTGTAGGTGTGGTAAATGAAGACAAGCTAATAATATTCAATAGATTTTTGATATTATTTTGCTTAGAGTTGTTGTATAGTTCAAGTGGATTTTTATTTTATGTAAATCAAATATTTATAGAATTTCTTATACATTTCAATAATAATAAAAAAAAATGAACGAGGAAATAGTTATATAAGTCATAATATACTATGTTTGCATGATAATCAATGTCAAAGTTTTTATTTGGTTTTTTTTGTCAATTTTGTCTCGTCCAATAATTTTTTTTGAAGTGTTTTCAAACTTATTGCAAAACTGTTTTCATTTATTATGTCATAAAATCAAAGCAGAGCAGAGCATAGAATTTATGAACTGCCATTAAATAGTTGCGAGTGCTCTTTGCTTAGAGAAATGCTCCCAAAATATATTGTTATAAATGCAGCTGAATGATGTATTATTATTATTATTATTATTATTATTATTATTATTATTACTATTATAACAGAGGATTTGTTTGACAATTGAAAGCTTAAATGAAGTGCATATTGCTATATTGATATATTGATAGCATAAGAGACTCTAATTATGTTGTTTAATGTATCGTTTCAATTAGAGAAATATCACAATTTGAGAGTGAATGCCACATAGAATTGTTGAGCGTGTTGACTAATTGCCGTTAGCCGCATGATGTCGTTCTTTTCTTCTGACCCATTTACAGTATTGTCTGGTTTGCTTTTGCTATTTGACTTTACTGGCTGTCTGGCTGGCTAGCTGTCTGTCTGTCTGTCTGGCTGTCTGGCTGGCTGGCTGGCACCTTATACACAAAAGCACACACAAAAGCAGCGTTAAATGTAATTGACATTTGCTTTATGCCGATGCTACGACTAGTTCAAGCTATTGAGTTAATTGAACGCCTGCCCTTTGCTTCTATTCAGCGAGCAATCTCTCGCACTCTCTCTCTCGCTCTATGTGCTTTGTAATGTGCTGCTCTGTTCTGTTCTGCTTTGCGGTATGCTATGCTATAGTGTGGTTCAGGTTTCTGAGTTCATGCTAGTCATTTGAACTGGCCACGCCCATTAAGGCCACAAGAGTGAACACATGACATGAAAGACAGCAGCAACAGCAGCAACAGCAACAGCAGCAACAGCAACATCAACGACAGACGAAACAGCAACATAAATTGCGCAATATGACATTAAAGTCAATCATTTTGTGCTCAACAAAATACATTCGCGATAGGCCGCAGCATACACTGAGAGAAAATTTGAGACCAGAAAAATAAAAAATTTGAAGAAATAAATGAAATCAGCAAAAAAAAAAAATTTTAAAAATAAAAATAAAATAAAAAAAAAAAATTTTTTTAAAAAATTAAAAAAAACAAAAAAAAAAATAAATGAAAAATTTAAAAAAAATAAAGATAATACATAAAATAAATAAAAACCAACTAAAAATAAAATAAAAATAAAAATGAAAATAAAATAAAATAAGAATAAAAATAAAACAAAATTAAAAAATTACGTAAAATCAGCAAAAAAAATAAAATACAAAAAAATAATAATAAAAAATAAATACAAAAAAACAATAAAAATAAAATTAAAAAAAAACAAACTTATAATAATTTTAAAATAATTTTAAAACTAGACTGAAAATTGTATTAAAATAAAATTGAATTAAATGATTTATTAAAATAATATTAATTAATTTTATTAAATAAAGCGCAAAATAAACATAAAATAAAATTTATAAAATCCGATTTTAACAATTGATGAAAATTAAAGCCATTAAAGATTTTCTTCACTGTGTAAAACAAACGCCACTTGCACTTGATTTATTTGCCATTATGCTGAGTGGGAGGCAGCTGCCGTACAGCATGGGAATGGGAGTGGCAGTTGGTGTGGTCAGTTTACAGAAAGGATGCCACAATTAAACTACAATTTGCAGTGAGAAACATAAGAGAGGAGGAGCTAGCAAAAAAAATATATATATAAAAAAAAAACAGCAACACTAACAGACAAACGAACAGGAGATTGAGCGGAAAGAGAGTGAGAAAATAAAGCAAAAAAAAACAGAAGGTGGCTGTCAGAGGCGGCAGCTGTGGCAGAGGCGTGGCATAGTGGATAACAAAAGGCTATTGTAAAGTCAGAGAAGCGCATAATACGAATCGCTTTGGCGTTTGTCTTTTGACTTGAAAAAATAAAATAAAAAAATAAAAACAGAAGACAACGAAAAAGAAGAAGAAGACAAAGTTAGCCAGGCATGAAAGTACGTGCTTTTATTAGGGATCTGTTTAAGGCTCATATATTGTTTTTGTTGTTGTTGCTGTTATTCTGGTTGACATTGTCGTCGTCGTCGGCTTTTTTTTTTTTGGAGCCTGTCAAGTTCAAGAACAGAAGCTGTTAAGCTAAAGCAGCTGCTTATAAAGTGAAATGCGAGTATGAGCAAGATGTTCAGGTAAATGCTATGCCATTGTTTTGTTTTTCTTCATTCTTTATTTTTTTTTGGTATTTTTTTGGTGTTTTTTTTTTTACATAATTTTCTTTTTGTTCACATTTTCATTTCCCATAACAACAATAACTGTGAAAAAACAGCTGCAGGCCAACAAACAGTCATAAGAACTGGCAGCACAGCAGCTGAATTAGACTGCTATAGGCTATAGGCTTTTGGTTCTTGAACCTGGACCACAGCCAGAAATTGCTGCTGGTCCCCGTCAACTGACCAGCAATAGCAGCAGCAGCAGCAGTAGCAGCATCAGCCGGTTGCTTGCTACACGAAAATGAAAACCAAAAAAAAAAAAAAAGAAAGGAAAATGAGTGCAAATTTATGCAGAAAGTAATTAAAAGTACCGTTGTTCTGTCCTGTTATTTTACTCACTCTCACTCTCTCTCTCTCACTCTTACACTCTCGCTTAGTGTCTTTCTCTCTCTAATTTTCGCTTTTGTTTGCACTTTGCTTGTTAACAAAAGGGCGTCATTTTTGCCTAGCACAGTTAGGCGTGGCAGGTTTTTAGCTGCTTTTATGATATTCGTCGACTGACGTATAAAATCCCCACCAAAAAAAATATATATATATATAAAAAAACATTAAAAGGAAGAAGATGAAGCAAAATTTAATGAAGTTGCAACAGTCGCATGAACCTTTGGCATTTGCGGCTCAAGTGCTTAAATTTGAGTGCCACAATGAGTCGAGTTGTTATTGCTGCTATTGTGTCGGACTACTCAAATCTAAAGAGTAAACACCTTAAGCTAACGAGTTGCTGCTACCTCAAACACTTCATCAAGCCCAACAAAACAAACTTGTGATGTGCTTACATATATCCTGGCCAAAAAAAAAAAAAAAACTACCGACGGTCAAAAGCGGCGCAATCAATTTAACGACTAAAGTTGAATTTTGCCTCTTGGCTTAAAAGCAAACAAAGAGGCAACAAAACAGAAGGAGAAACAACGAGCAAGAAAAGTGAGTGAAGAGAGAAAGAGAGTGAGAGTGTATGAGAGTTTGAGATATAGAAGGAAGGAAGTAAGTAAGAGAACAAAATGGCAAGAGTGTCTGCTATGCTTTTTGCTGCCGCCCACTTAATTTAAAGACTAATTGTCAACATGCGCTGCCTCTTGGCACTGCCACTTGTAAAGCAAACACACACTAATGGGCGTGACTTTTACGGCTTAACTAACAATTTGTGTAACCAAAAAAAACCAAAGCATAAGAAGAAATGCCTTTTGACTTTCAACTACATTTATTAAACATTTAAAACAGTTTTATTTGCTATGCACGTTTAAGCTAAGCTTAACTAGATTTAGGCGCTTGTGCGTTTTATTAATAAGTAAACTAAAGCGTTGTCTAAGCTTTCAGTGAAATCTCTAGGCTGCTAAAAGTTCAAAGTGAAATTTCTTAGAAAATTTTCTTTTACTTTTTTTTTGAGAATTTACTAAATTTATTTTTAAAGCTTGAAATCGCATTTAAATGTTTAACTTATTTTTTTTGTGGCAAATTTCTCTCATAATATTGTATGATATTGTTACTGTGCATTAAAGCGTTATTATATATTTTATCATCTAATCTTTTGCACATCACATAATTCATAACATAAACATAACTTGAACTATTATTGCTGCTTCATAAGTTTTGTATATGTTTGTGATCTAAACTCCTTGTTATCAACAACATTTACAAGAATTTTATCACAATTGTTTGTCAGAAATTATCTGAAATAAACCGTTAGAATAAATAGTATGGCAATTCACAATTAACACATTGAGCCAGCCCATGCTACAACATTATTAATGTTTTTTATCTTTTTGTTGCTGCTCAGTCAACAACAAATAACACAGCGATGCGTTGATGATGATGATGATGATGAAGCAAACGGCTGGCAGGTTACACTGTCTGACAATTTCTGTGGTTGTTGTTGTTGTTTTTTTTTTTTTTTTGTATTTCTCATTGTCTAGCTTTCATATCATGCCACATGCCACATGCCACACGCCACTTGCCAGTTGCCAGTCAACAGACAAGCGTCGCCTATTAGAAGCCAGTGGCAATTTCATGCTGCTCACTCGTAAGTAAAATGTATGGCCTTATCTCTTGATGCCCGACAATATTAACACTTGACTATAATTCCAAGTGCCGTGCTCTGCGCTGCTCAGCTCAGAGCTATGTTCTGCTACATTCGACTCCTTGCTAGGTTGACAGCGTACAATGGCGGCCATTTTCAAGTATAAATAGCCCCATAGGCCAAAGAAACTGAAAACAAAGCATGCAAAATGCCAAGAGTCCAAACAAAAGCTAAACCAAGCATATATGAAAGAAAGAGAGAGAGAGAGAGAGAGAGAGTGCGACAGGGAACACTGGGGAAGGCATAAATAATGCCTGAATATGCGACGTGTTAACAACGCCTCGAGACGCAATGGATATGGAGACCGCAAGGGGAATCTGAATCTAATCTCACGTATTTCTTGTATTTATAAACTTAACGGCAACTGGGCATTGAGCCAAAAACACAGCGTAACAATAACTAAAAAAAAAAAAATAAAAAGAGCAACTAACTAAACGAAGATGAGCAGTTTAATCGGGATTAATGCGACTAGCAGTTACCTTACTTTAAATAAAAATTAATTGCAGCAATTTTAAGCAATTGAAAAATGTAAAAATAATTTGAAGAATGAAATATGCAAATTTATGTAAAATCGAAATTCTTAAAATAAATTTTTAATATTTAATTTAATTATTTTAAATTTAATTTAATTTATAAACATTTTATTAAATTTTTAAAATATTTTCTTATATTATTTATTGTATATTATATGCGACGTGTTAAAGTCGAAATTAAATAAATTTTTATAATTTTATAATTTATAATAAATAAAAATTTAATTTAATTTTTAAACATTTCAATTTATTTTTTATGTATTTTTTTATATTATTTATTTTATATTATATTTATTCAATTTTATTTTCTTAGCTTATATTTTTTTTTGCAGTGTAAGTGTTACCTAACTATGCCTGCATATACGACGTGTTATAGTCGAAATTCTTTAAATAAATTTTTAATAATTAATTTAATTAATTTATAATAAATAAAAATTTAATTTAATTTTTAAACATTTCAATTTATTTTTTATACATTTTCTTATATTATTTATTTTCATTTTTTCTTTTTTTTTTTGTTGAGTGCGCGTTGTGCTGGAAATTCTATGCTGCCATTGACTGGTAAACAGACACATACAGAGAGAGAGAGAGAGAGAGAGAGAGAGAGAGACAGACACATGCTGTATTCAACTATGTGTGTTAAAGTTCATGCAGGCTTTAAATAAATTGTTAACTTGCAACAAATATTGCTGCAGGAAAAAGGTTTTAAATATAAAAGAAGGAAAACGAAAATTTTTTTTTTATATATATTTTCAAGAATTGTATACAACTTGAAAATAGTCTAAAAATTGCTGAAAAAAAACTAAAACTAATATATAAATTATAGTTATACAATTTGAAAATTCCTAAAAAAAAAATGAAAATTAAAAATAAAAAAAAAAATAAATAGAAATTGCAAAAATAGTTAAATAATTTTTGAAAATATTAAAAATAATATATTAATTTTCTATATACCTATAATAATATTTTTTATATTTTATTTAATGTTTTGTAATTTTAAAAACTTATATTAAAATATTAATATAAAATACAGTGTATAAATAAATGAATGAAATATAAAAAATAATATAATATTTTTTTACATAATTATGAAAATATTTTTTATATTTTATTCAATGTTAAAATAAAAAAAAAATTAACAATAAAATATGTAAATAAATGTATGAAATATAAAAAATAATATAATAAGTTTTACATAATTATGAAAATAATTTTTACATTTTATTTAATGTTTTTTTTTTAATTTTTAAAACTTATATTAAAATATTAATATAAACTACAATGTATAAATAAATGCGTGAAATATAAAAAATAATATAATAATTTGTTACATAATTATGAAAATATTTTTATATTTTATTTAGTGCTAAAATAAAAAATTAACAATAAAATATGTAAATAAATGTATGAAATATAAAAAATAATATAATAACTTTTTACGCAATTATTAAACTAATTTTAAAATTTTTTTTAATATTTTTTTTTTATTTTTAATAACTTTTTACATAATTATGCAAATAATTTTTACATTTTTTTTAATGTTTTGTAATTTTATAAACATTTAATATAAAATAAAATATATAAATAAATTGTATGAAATATAAAAATTATTATAATAATTTTTTACGCATATTATTAACAATAATTTATTATATATTTATTTTAATTTGTTTATAAATTAAATATTAAAAAAAATATAAAAATTATTTGCATAATTATGTAAAAAGTTATTAAAATATATTAAAAATAAATTTTAAAATTAGTTTAATAATTGCGTAAAAAGTTATTATATTATTTTTTATATTTCATACATTTATTTACATATTTTATTGTTAATTTTTTATTTTAGCATTAAATAAAATATAAAAATATTTTCATAATTATGTAACAAATTATTATATTATTTTTTATATTTCACGCATTTATTTATACATTGTAGTTTATATTAATATTTTAATATAAGTTTTAAAAATTAAAAAAAAAACATTAAATAAAATGTAAAAATTATTTTCATAATTATGTAAAACTTATTATATTATTTTTTATATTTCATACATTTATTTACATATTTTACTGTTAATTTTTTTTTTATTTTAACATTGAATAAAATATAAAAAATATTTTCATAATTATGTAAAAAAATATTATATTATTTTTTATATTTCATTCATTTATTTATACACTGTATTTTATATTAATATTTTAATATAAGTTTTTAAAATTACAAAACATTAAATAAAATATAAAAAATATTATTATAGGTATATAGAATATATTAATTAATATATATAATATATTAATTATTATTTTTAATATTTTCAAAAATTATTTAACTATTTTTGCAATTTCTATTTATTTTTTTTTTTATTTTTTATTTTTCATTTTTTTTTTATGAAAAAAAAAAATATAAGCTAAAATAAAATTGAATAAATATAATATAAATAAATGACATATAAAAAATCATCGTCTCGATGTCTGTTAACACGTCGCATGTTTTCAGGCATTATTTATGCCAGTGTTCCCTGCTGCACTCTCTCTCGCTCTCTCTCTCGCTCTCTCGGTCTTTCATACATGCTCGGCTTAGCTTTTGCTTGGACTCTTGGCATTTTGCATGCGTTGTGCTCAGTTTCTTTGGCCTATGGGGCGATTTATACTTGAAAATGGCCGCCATCCTACGCTGTCAACCTAGCAAGGAGTCGAACATAACGTAGCTCTGAGCTTGGGCAGCACGGCACGGCCTTGGAAGTATAGTCCAAGTGTCAACATTGTCAGGGCATCAAGAGATATGGCCATGCATTTTACTTTACGAGTGAGCAGCGATGAGATTGCCAGCTGGCTTCTAATAGGCGACGCTTTGTCTGTTTGACTGGCAACTGGCAAGTGGCGTGTGGCATGTGGCATGTGGCATGATATGAAAGCTAGACAATGAGAAATAGAAAAAAAACAACAACAACAACAACAGAAATTGTCAGACAGTGTATAGAGACTTCACTGAAAGCTTAGACAACGCTTTAGTTTACTTATTAATAAAACGCACAAGCGCCTAAATCTAGTTAAGCTTAGCTTAAACGTGCATACCAAATAAAACTGTTTTAAATGTTTAATAAATGTAGTTGAAAGTCAAAAGGCATTTCTCCTTATGCTTTGGTTTTTTTTGGTTACACAAATTGTTAGTTAAGCCGTAAAAGTCACGCCCATTAGTGTGTGTTTGCTTTACAAGTGGCAGTGCCAAGAGGCAGCGCATGTTGACAATTAGTCTTTAAATTAAGTGGGCGGCAGCAAAAAGCATAGCAGACACTCTTGCCATTTTGTTCTCTTACTTACTTCCTTCCTTCTATATCTCAAACTCTCATACACTCTCACTCTCTTTCTCTCTTCACTCACTTTTCTTGCTCGTTGTTTCTCCTTCTGTTTTGTTGCCTCTTTGTTTGCTTTTAAGCCAAGAGGCAAAATTCAAGTTTAGTCGTTAAATTGATTGCGCCGCTTTTGACCGTCGGTAGTTTTTTTTATTTTTTTTTTTTTGGCCAGGATATATGTAAGCACATCACAAGTTTGTTTTGTTGGGCTTGATGAAGTGTTTGAGGTAGCAGCAACTCGTTAGCTTAAGGTGTTTACTCTTTAGATTTGAGTAGTCCGACACAATAGCAGCAATAACAACTCGACTCATTGTGGCACTCAAATTTAAGCACTTGAGCCGCAAATGCCAAAGGTTCATGCGACTGTTGCAACTTCATTAAATTTTGCTTCATCTTCTTCCTTTTAATGTTTTTTTTATATATATATTTTTTTTTTGGTGGGGATTTTATACGTCAGTCGACGAATATCATAAAAGCAGCTAAAAACCTGCCACGCCTAACTGTGCTAGGCAAAAATGACGCCCTTTTGTTAACAAGCAAAGTGCAAACAAAAGCGAAAATTAGAGAGAGAAAGACACTAAGCGAGAGTGTAAGAGTGAGTGAGAGAGAGAGTGAGAGTGAGTAAAATAACAGGACAGAACAACGGTACTTTTAATTACTTTCTGCATAAATTTGCACTCATTTTCCTTTCGTTTTTTTTTTTTTTTGGTTTTCATTTTCGTGAGCAAGCGAACGGCTGATGCTGCTACTGCTGCTGCTGCTGCTATTGCTGGTCAGTTGACGGGGACCAGCAACAATTTCTGGCTGTGGTCCAGGTTCAAGAACCAAAAGCCTATAGCCTATAGCAGTCTAATTCAGCTGCTGTGCTGCCAGTTCTTATGACTGTTTGTTGGCCTGCAGCTGTTTTTTCACAGTTATTGTTGTTATGGGAAATGAAAATGTGAACAAAAAGAAAATTATGTAAAAAAAAAACACCAAAAAAATAACCAAAAAAAAAAATAAAGAATGAAGAAAAACAAAACAAAACAATGGCAAAGCATTTACCTGAACATCTTGCTCATACACGCATTTCACTTTATAAGCAGCTGCTTTAGCTTAACAGCTTCTGTTCTTGAACTTGACAGGCACCAAAAAAAAAAAGCCAACGACGACGACGACAATGTCAACCAGAATAACAACAACAACAACAAAAACAATATATGAGCCTTAAACAGATCCCTAATAAAAGCACGTACTTTCATGCCTGGCTAACTTTGTCTTCTTCTTCTTTTTCGTTGTCTTCTGTTTTTATTTTTTTATTTTATTTTTTCAAGTCAAAAGACAAACGCCAAAGCGATTCGTATTATGCGCTTCTCTGACTTTACAATAGCCTTTTGTTATCCACTATGCCACGCCTCTGCCACAGCTGCCGCCTCTGACAGCCACCTTCTGTTTTTTTTTGCTTTATTTTCTCACTCTCTTTCCGCTCAATCTCCTGTTCGTTTGTCTGTTAGTGTTGCCGTTTTTTTTTTATATATATATTTTTTTTGCTAGCTCCTCCTCTCTTATGTTTCTCACTGCAAATTGTAGTTTAATTGTGGCATCCTTTCTGTAAACTGACCACACCAACTGCCACTCCCATTCCCATGCTGTACGGCAGCTGCCTCCCACTCAGCATAATGGCAAATAAATCAAGTGCAAGTGGCGTTTGTTTTACACAGTAAGAAAATCTTTAATGGCTTTAATTTTCATCAATTGTTAAAATCAAATTTTATAAATTTTATTTTATGTTTATTTTGCGGTTTATTTAATAAAATTAATTAATATTATTATAATAAATCATTTAATTCAATTTTATTTTAATATAATTTTGAGTCTAGTTTTTAAATTATTTTAAAATTATTATAAGTTTGGTTTTTTTTATTTTATTTTTATTTTTTTTATTTATTTTTTATTATTTTTTTATTTATTTATTTATTTTTTTTGTATTTTATTTTTATTTTTAAAATTTTTTTTTTTTGCTGATGCTACAGAATTGTCGTTCAAATTTATAAGTCGATTTTTTTTTTTAAATTATTGTAAGTTGGTTTTTTTTATTTTATTATTATGTTTTTTTTTTTAATTTTTCATTTATTTTTTTTTTTGTTTTTTTTAATTTTTTAAAAAAATTTTTTTTTTTTATTTTATTTTTATTTTTAAAATTTTTTTTTTTTGCTGATTTCATTTATTTCTTCAAATTTTTTATTTTTCTGGTCTCAAATTTTCTCTCAGTGTATGCTGCGGCCTATCGCGAATGTATTTTGTTGAGCACAAAATGATTGACTTTAATGTCATATTGCGCAATTTATGTTGCTGTTTCGTCTGTCGTTGATGTTGCTGTTGCTGCTGTTGCTGTTGCTGCTGTTGCTGCTGTCTTTCATGTCATGTGTTCACTCTTGTGGCCTTAATGGGCGTGGCCAGTTCAAATGACTAGCATGAACTCAGAAACCTGAACCACACTATAGCATAGCATACCGCAAAGCAGAACAGAACAGAGCAGCACATTACAAAGCACATAGAGCGAGAGAGAGAGTGCGAGAGATTGCTCGCTGAATAGAAGCAAAGGGCAGGCGTTCAATTAACTCAATAGCTTGAACTAGTCGTAGCATCGGCATAAAGCAAATGTCAATTACATTTAACGCTGCTTTTGTGTGTGCTTTTGTGTATAAGGTGCCAGCCAGCCAGCCAGACAGCCAGACAGACAGACAGACAGCTAGCCAGCCAGACAGCCAGTAAAGTCAAATAGCAAAAGCAAACCAGACAATACTGTAAATGGGTCAGAAGGAAAGCACGACATCATGCGGCTAACGGCAATTAGTCAACACGCTCAACAATTCTATGTGGCATTCACTCTCAAATTGTGATATTTCTCTAATTGAAACGATACATTAAACAACATAATTAGAGTCTCTTATGCTATCAATATATCAATATAGCAATATGCACTTCATTTAAGCTTTCAATTGTCAAACAAATTCTCCGTTATAATAGTAATAATAATAGTAATAATAATACATCATTCAGCTGCATTTATAACAATATATTTTGGGAGCATTTCTCTAAGCAAAGAGCACTCGCAACTATTTAATGGCAGTTCATAAATTCTATGCTCTGCTCTGCTTTGATTTTATGGCATAATAAATGAAAACTGTTTTGCAATAAGTTTGAAAACACTTCAAAAAAAATTATTGGACGAGACAAAATTGACTAAAAAAACCAAATATAAACTTTGACATTGATTATCATACAAACATAGTATATTATGACTTAAATAACTATTTCCTCGTTCATTTTTTTTTTATTATTATTGAAATGTATAAGAAATTCTATAAATATTTGATTTACATAAAATAAAAATCCACTTGAACTATAAAACAACTCTAAGCAAAATAATAAGAAAAATCTATTGAATATTATTAGCTTGTCTTCTTTTACCACACCTACAATTCTTTTGTTTTTTTATGCTATTGTTATACAATAGCGAAAATTGTGTTTTCTTTCATAGCTGAAGACTTCAACTTAACTCGTTAGATAAAAAAAAAACTTGTTAGAAGTTCTTAAAAAAGTTTTCGCCATTGTATTAGTTGCGCATAAAAAATAACAACAACAACAGTAACTAACAATTTCCCGTCTATAAAAAAGAAAAGAAATGTAAATTTTATATGTTGCCATATATATAATATATATATTTTCCTTTCATGTCTTAGCAAATTCAACTCTTTAATTCATTTGCTGTGTGATTTTACCTCTTGAGATTAGCTACTTTAATAACAAAAATCTGTCAAAACTAATGCTAACTAATTGGCAAAAGATTAACTCATCGTAGCCGTTGATGATAGATAATTCTAATCACATTCGTTTCTTTTTTTTGCCGCATTCCCTTAAGTCTAAAGGTTTCTGTTTTCCATTGAGCATAATCAGCTTGATGCTGCTAGAGAGTGAACTTGGTCATCAATTTGTTATCCTTATCGTGAAGTAAACAGCTGCCAGAGGCAAATAACAATCACTTCATATTAAGCTTCAGTTAACAAGCTCATCAATGTTTACCTTAATGTCGATGCCACGCCTCATGCCTCATACCTCATGCTACAAAACAGCACCAACCAGCCAACAAATGTAACGCCTTACCGTGACCTAAATACTCAATAGTAGTACTAGTTATACTGTGATTCATTCATTCATTCATCTCATCTCATCTTGGAATTAAGTGCGATTTTGTGCTGACTCTGTAAGCTTCCATTGAATTTGATCGTTGGGGCAGTTGCAATTCATGCTTTTTTCGTTGCTGGGCAGGGATGCTTTTGGTATTTTGCGACAAATTGGTCAAGGACGGACATTCACTATTTTCAGTTAGAGCAACAGCAGCAGCAGCAGCAACACCAGCAAAAAAAGTTAGTAGTTGGAGGGTAGCGTGTAATCTTTTGGCCCCTTTAGCCGTAAATAGTTTTCAATTGTGTGAAGCAAATGCCCGTAAGTCAATATTAAGTTAACTGCCGACATTTCTGACAAAAGCAGCACTAAAGCTCTTTGCGGGATGTCTTACTCACACACACACACAAGCACACACACACGTATAAGCACACATAAACATCAGAGTAACATACAAACATACACTACTTACCTAGAGAGCAGTCAGCTCAGCTGGGCAGCAATTGCTTATCTTTTATCAAGGCAACTGCCAGTCAAACACTTACATACAAACACACATAGTTGTACAGGTGTCTGTGTGTGTGTGTGTGTATTTGAGTGCTTAAAATGTTTTTGAAAATCCACTCATGTTCTCACAATGCTCGATGGGTAAAGCGCAAGACAAAGAGACATGAGTGGGGCAAAGAAAAATGAAAAGGAAAGGAAAGGCAAGTCGAAGAAAATAGGGAAGATAAACAAGAGAGAGTTGGAGAGAGAGAGAGAGAGAGAGAGAGAGAGCACATACCAGTTGACGCTTGCCTTCTGTCTCATTCTATTGTCTGTATATATATATATATATATATATGTATATCTGTATGTTTGTCTCTCTGTCTGTTTGTCTATTGTCGTCTCTGTCTATTTTGCGGGAGGATTTCAATTTCGCAATAATCTTGGCATAGATTACTTTTTGGCACACAAATGAAATTGACAGTTAATCCGTAATTGATCTGAAAACAAGAAATGTCAGCTAAATGCTCAAGTGACGATGCTTTAATACCCTGCAGAGTATGAGTGTGAAAATAACTTGAAATTAAATTATGTGCAGAAAGAAAAAAAGAAGCAAAACACAACTGAAAAAGCTGTTGAAAAATATTATTGGCTATAAATTTAAGTAAAAAGAAAATTGGGGGACAAAAATTGCTTATGAAAACGTAGAAAAATATTGCAAATTTTATTTGCTTAAGCTTAAAGCTTAAAGAAATTTAATATTACAATTTATAGAAACAAATTTTATTGCAAATGTTTTTTTTCAAAGAGAAAAATATTAACAAAATTTTCTGTAAAATTAAATAAAATAAATATTTAAAATTATAGTCAAAATTGTGCAAGAATCAATATAAAAAGAATTTTAAATAACAAAAAATTAGTTAAAAATATTTATATAAATTTTTTAGCATTTTATATTTAAAAAAAAAAACAAAATGAAATATATCTTAAAATAGTAGCAAAGTTTAGCAAAGAACCTTAATCAAGCTTTAGTCGCCTAATAATCACTTCAAAGTGTTACATTAACTATAATGAAATTAAAATACCCAACTCAAAGCAATGAGAAGATAAAAATAAAAACGCGACAATGTCAACTGATATGGACATCAATGTATGCGTAAAAGACAGTTACATGGGAAGTGTGTGGCAGCCAGTAGCAAATGATAGAGATAGAGAGACAGCAATGAAGTGTGTGGGGTAGGGAGTTTTCTCTGCAAGTGACAGTTGATAGACATTCTGTCATTTCATTTTTCAAGTGTTGAAAATAGAATATACTTAACTAAAGTTTTGGTCACGTTTTTTATACACTTGCTGCTGCTGCCAGGTAAATGCAGAGCAATAGCAATAACAAAAAAGAGGGAAGGATAACAATGATAAGGTATATATAAAATAAGAGGAATTGAAAAAGTCAATCCATGAATTTGTCAGTCAGTCGTAAGTGAGTAGGGCAACAAAAATGGAAATGGCGACGGCAGCGGCAGCGCATGAATTTCAATTTTTTTTTTGTATCTCATAATAAAATGCTGGCACATGTGAAATATGTGTGTGTGTCCTTTGCCACTTGGCACTTGGCACCTAACACTTGATGCTTTTGCTCCATGCACATGCGGTTAACGTATTTATTTATATTTATATTTATATTTATATTTTTTTTTCTTGGTGCTCGCTTCATAAAAGTTGCTTATGGTAATGCGTAAAATCGTAAATTTGCAACGAGCTTAGCAGCAATAACAACAGCAATAAGAAATCATAAATAAAACAATATCATATAAACACATTTTCTCTCTCTCTCTCTTTCTACGCTGGCTGCTGTGACAGAGACAGAAAGAGATAGGGAGAGAGTGTGAGAGAATCTTGATGTGTTAAAAAAAAATATATGCAGCAGCAGTTTAGGCGTCGTCGTCTATGAAATGTACTTAGATGTTAGGGGAATGTGTGTGTGTGTGTGTTTATATGTTGCGTGTTTATGTTTCTGTGTGTCTATATACACTTAAAGAAAAGTGTTGCATTTAATTTGATTGCATTTTATTGCAGCTTATTTTAAGCAATTTAAGCGCATTAAATGTTTAAAATTTCAATTTAAATACACTGCAAAAAAAACATATATATATATATAGAAATGTATATATAAACTATAATATTTACTATATAATTTTGTCAAGTGTATGTACATGCAGAAATTTAAGCATTGGGTGTGGCACATGGTGCGTAAGTGTTTGGCATTTGCCGCATGCGACAAAGCAGACACAAATATTATTTGTCGCTTTTGGCACAAGGACACGTGCGATACACTAAATGTCTAAGTATTTGTCTGTCTAAGTGTCTGCGAGTCTCTGTGTGTAGCTGTGTCTCTGTGTGTTTGTGTGTGTTGTGTATATATTTCTATGTGTTTATATAAAGATTATGTTACGCCAGACAACGCACACGATATAAGATAATAGTACAAATAATAAAACGAAAGTGTGGCAATACAATGAATGCATAAACGAAACAACAACAACAACAACAGCAACAACAAAAAATAACGAGAAGAAGAAGAAGCAGAGCATAACAACTACAACAAATACAACTACTTAAACAATAACTACAACATACAGTATCAAAACAACAACAACAACAATAACTAAACGCAGCACGCACCGGAAACAAGTTAAAAGCTAAAACGACAACATCAGCAAGAACAACAACAACAACAACAACAACGGCAACAGCAACGCAAAGCGCATACAAATGTCAGCGTCTAAAGCGTACGCCATAAAAGGCGCTAGCAGCGACGCTGACAGCGGCAGTTGTGACGTCAGTAAGCTGGCTGCGGCATAAGCACTCAGCACTCAGCATCAGTAACAGCAACACACAGACGACTGACGACTAACGGCAGACTACAGCCATTGGCATTTCAATTTAAATACAGGATATACAAACAGCAACAACAGCAACAGCAGCAACAACAACAACAGCAACAACAATAACGACAACGAGCAGCACATAACAACAACTTCGACAACAACCTTACGAGCAACGTTTTAACTGTCAAACACTACAACAACAGCAACAACAACAACATGGATGATGGTGCTGCAGCAACAGCACCAAAGAAAAGCGGCACCACACTCTCAGTGGATCGTGCGGCTTTTCTCCTGCTGCGCGTCAAAAAGGCATTCAAAAAGAAGCGACAGCAGCGCAAGGAGCGACAGTAAGTAGACATGCCTGCCTCACTATCCCTATCTCTTTCTCTCTTTCTTCTTACCGTCTCTCATGTTGCCTTTCTCCATGCTCTTACTGCCACTACTTACTAGACTTCCTTTTGCCTCCTTGGCATTTGAGTTGAAAGTTTTTTGTTTTTTTTTTTTTTTGGAAATTTTTTTTGTTTTTTTTTGCTTTTGAATTTGCTGCATTTGCTCTATTCGCCGTTTTTCATGCTGCTTCTTCTTCTTCTTATTTTTCTTGTTCAGCGTCTTTGACATTGCCTGTTATCCAGCTTTGCTTAACATTTTCCCAGCTATTTTTCGTTAGCAACTTGAGATTTTACAAGGATTTTCCTTATTAAGCCATAAAAATCCAAGTATATTGAATTTATCGCATTTTCTCCAGCGGTTTTTCTCGCTTTTATTTTCTCGTTTTCTTGTTTCTCGTTTTTCTTTTCTTCTCAGCTTTATTTATTTTTCTTTTTATTTTTTTGCTAGCCCAATGGTAAAGCTTATGGGATCTGATATTTTGCAGCAATTAAAATGGATTAAGCTTGAGGACTGTAAAGTATAGTTGAATATTTTGTATTGAAATCTTTTGAGGAGTAGTGTTAACTTTGGGTCGGTCGTGTTACCTTGAGGGAAATCCAGATAACACTGTGAGAAATTTTATGCTTTAAATTGAAAAATTTATTTTATAACTTTGTTTGATTTAAGTTGCTTTTAGCTACAAAAGAAGCGCAAGACAAAGCGAAATTTATTTCGCTAATGCAACGAAATTAATAACATAAAATCTTATTTAAGGCTGCACTATAATTTGCTTAATATTATTGATCTACACTTTAAGAAATTTCTTATTTGATGACTAGAAAATGCTTAAGTTAAGCTTACATAAACAAAATTCCAAGTAGAAATCGTACATCATTTGAAAATTCTTATTTTATTTTTATTTTTTTGAATATTTTATTTACGCTTGATTTCTGCCATCTTGATGTTTGATTCAATTTAAATTTTAAGCTTTTGCTTTGCACTGCAAAACTTTTATTTTTCTGTTTTTTTTTTTTCTTGTTTTTTGTTGTTGTTGTTGCTGTGCTTGAAATTTATTGCATTTTATGCAATTTCGACGAAAGTGAAATAAGATTTGGTATAGAGCGTATGGCTGGCTGGCTGGCTGTCGTTGTCGTGCTGCTCAATTGCTGAACAGGATTTGTCTACTTAATGGTGTCCTTCGGCAATGCTATCCTTCATTGACATTCAGTAATCGCCGACTTTGTCGCACTGTTTGAGTTTATACGTTGGAAACGGATATTGCCTCACAGCTGCAGCCCGCATCCTGTTCAAATTGTTTCTGTCTCTGTCTAACTGTCTAGCTGTCTGCTGCCAGGTAAATTGTGAGCAGCGTCTGCCAAATACAAACTTCCTGCGGGTCTTGCTGTAAGAAAAAAAAAAAAAAAAAGAAAATTTTTTTTTTCTTGCTAAGCAGCTTGCGGTAATGCAGGTAAAGTGTAATGCAAGACAAAAAAAACTGCAACGACACGCAGCACAAGCATTGCTCACTTTCGACAGTGGGAGTGGGGGAGTGGGAAGTGGGAGCTGGGGGGAATGGTGTAAGAGCGTATGTCACAGCCACAGGGCGTAGACATGCAGGCGTACCCGCAAGGCTGCTATATTCTTCATGCATATATATTTTTTCGTGTATATAAAACTTAAAATGCTCCAAAAAAAAAGCAAAAAAGGAAAACGCAAAACACGTGTCTTGCTCCTCGGTTTTTGTCTACATCTTTGCTCGGCATGCCTGCCTGCATTTTTCATTCTCTTTTATTATTATTTTTTCTGCGCTTGTTAGACACTCTCCAGCGTGCAATATACTGTCAAGTCACCGTGGCATAGTATATATAGTATGCAAAGACTTTATAAGCATTATGTGTATTATATTGATTGATGCTTTAGCTGAATTATCAACGTATTCAACGTATTCAACGTATGAAATTTTATATTCTATAAATATTAAATATAACATTTAAATATATTTATATGACATTTAAATATTTTATATCAGCTTCAAAATTTTAGTCTAATTTTAAAAATTTACAAAAAGTAAACTCAATGATCTCAAATACGTTTTGTTTTATAGAAAAGTTATAAAAAAAAATGTTGATGCCTTTTCTTTTACAGATATTTCAACAAAATTCAACAAATTTTCAGCACAACAAATTTTTTATACCAAAAGTAAATAATTTACAATTTAAATATTATCATTTATAGCTACTTCTTTCTTCTACTGCTGGAGCCTTAACATTTTTTGACAAGTTAAATTAATAAGAATTTATTTCGTATTTTCATTATGCTGACTTTAAAATTTCTTGCCGTTTTCTAAAGTGAATTTTTCAAATTTTCTTTTGCTGCATTGCTTCGTTATGTAAATGCTTTTTATGCTCAAGCATTTAAAAATGCTAGCGTAGAAAAATATGTGACAAGCTACAAAAATTTTGTAGTAGCAACAAACTCAATTAGGCGCAAAGAAAAAAAAATACTAAGGAAATGATAAGAGGAGAAAAAATAAATAGATGTAGGAGTGTAGAAAGAAGTACATATATATATCTGTATATATCTGGCAGCGCTGCTTGTTAAAATGCTTAAAGTTTTTTTTTTTTTTTTGGGAAAAGTCATTAATGCGGCACACGCTGCTTTCTGCGTTGCAAAATGAAAATGAGAAAGATGTCGAATCTACGGATCTAAAGACTTTTTGGCATTGGCGGCGGGCGACACGTCACTTAATTTCATTATAAAAGTTGTGCTTAAATATACAGCGAAAGTCCAAAAAAAAAAAACAAAAAACCATAAAGAAAATGTTAAGAAAGTGGGCATGGCTGCATACCAGCGCTCATGAACAACAACTTGAAAGTTAGAACGCATAAGAAGGCTGGTAAAGAGTTGAAATAATGTTGAGACATGTAGAATTTTCTTGCTTTTGCTACTAGCTGCGCATTTTTGCCTCAACTCTCTCTTGATCCTACTGATGATTTGATTACATGAGCAACATTTGCTCTAATTATGCACGCACATGTAAACACAGCGCCAAATGCAATTACACAACCAAGGCGAGCACACACACACACACGCTTTCAGAGCTGCAGAGAGAGAGAGAGAGAGATGAAGGTTGAGGCAGTGACTCTCACTACGCTACACTACACATATACTATCCACACAAGAACATGCTAGATTACAGAGCGCACACAGAGTGCGTATGCGTAATTTGACATACGTGTTGAGCTTCGCCTGTTTTTGCGGCCTGCCCACATTATGTGCGCCTTTTTTCCTGTTCTTTTGTGTCTACGTGTGTATGCATAAGTATCCATGTATGCATGTGTATGTGTGTGTGTGTGTGTGTGTGCATGCGTGCGTATTAGTTTATGAATTGAAGTAAAACTTGTTGTCCTCAATTTGTGAACATTTTGAATTTGTTAATCTCGCAAAATTTTCGCTTACTTTCTCTTCGCCTCTTCTCTTCCTGGCTAATGGACAAACAGTAGTTGCTGATGATAAATAAACTACATTTTGTTTTGTTTTTTTTTTTTAGTTAAAACAACATTGAAAAAAATGTAAATCCAACAAACAAATGAAACGAGTTTATTTATTTTATTTGTTGTGCTGGCAAATAGAAACATTATTTTTATATCTTTATTTATTTAAAAATTTTTGCACTTTGCTGCTATTTGCATTTTTTTATATATATTCATTGTGCTTTGAAAGCTTTCGTCTTGTTTAATATTGATTTATTTTTTTTTTTAATTTTTATTATTCAATTATTTTTATATATTTTTGTATATTCCTTTTTTAATTTTTCTATATTTTTATGCTTTGTTTTATGATGCAGATTTTTATTTTTTAACTTAATAAATATTCTAATAATTATAAAAAGTATTAAAAAATTTAAAAAAAAATTTGAAGACCTCATTTTTAATACTTTTAATTTTTGTTATAATTTTTGACTTTTTTTTTTAAATATTTTTATTTTAAATTAAAATTTTTGATTTTTATTTATTTTCAATTTTTTTTTTTTGTAATTTACATAAATTTTTTAGCAAAATTTAAAGTAATTTACATGAATTATTTATTTTTATTTAATTATTTTTTAATTATTAAATTATTGTTAAATTATTTTCATATATTTTTAAATGTTTTATTCTTTTTTTTAATTTTTATTTATATGTTTAGGTTTTGTTTTTATTTTTATTATTTATTATATTATT
This sequence comes from Zaprionus obscuricornis, assembly GCA_037044475.1. NCBI lineage: Eukaryota > Metazoa > Arthropoda > Insecta > Diptera > Drosophilidae > Zaprionus > Zaprionus obscuricornis. The sequence continues at coordinate 21,750 of JBAMBR010001888.1, forward strand.
TATTATTATTTATTATAAAATTTAAAAAAATAATTAAAATTTATTTTTTTTAATATTTTTAATTTTTATTATAATTTACATTAATTTTTATATAATTTTTATTTTAATTTACATTAATTTTTTAATTTTGTTATTTATTTGTTTATTTATTATTTTATTTATTTTTTTATTTTTTATTATATTTTTTCAAAAAAATTTTATAATTTACATTACTTTTTTTTTTTTTATTTATTTATCATTTATTATTTTATTTATTTTTTATTTTGTATTATATTTTTCAATTTTTGTTTATAATTTACATTAATTTTTTTATTTATTTTTTTATTTTGTTTTATATTTTTTTCTAATTTTTTTTTATATATTTTCGTTATAAATTTTCTTCATGCTTTTACTAGAGTATTTACAAGTCTTGCATTCTTGTATAATAAACTTGCCTTTATACACTTTATGCTGTCGTTCCATTATCAAAAAATATAAACTTTTATGTCGCGCGTTTCTTAAGGTATTTTACGGTAATTTACAGAGCATGTTAACTTTGTTTCCTTTTGCAAGCCAGGAAGGTGCCAAGTGCTCTTTATTGTTGTTGTTGTTGTTCTTGCTGTTTTTTCCCTTGTTCTGTTTTGCTGCTCTTGTTGTTGTTGTTGGGTAATGTACGAGTTACGACAGCGTCTCAATTATGTAGATCCGCTTTGAGTTATGTGAGTGGGTTGAACAGCTGCACAAAGTACGACAAAGTAAAAGGGCTACAGTTGGTGCCAAAATGTGAAGCCAAAGCCAGCCTACTGTGCGACTTAGGCGACTCAGCGACGCCTGCCGCAGATCTCAGTCTGCTGCCTGCTGCCTGCTGCGGCATTATGAAAGAGTGTTTGCTTGATTGTGTAGGGGGGATGAGCAAAGGGTGCTAAGGTGTTTCCTTGAAGCCTTGACTTATTGAGCGTAATGTACTTGCTCGTTGTGCCCCTCTGTCAATATATATATATATATATATATATATATACTTATATGAACCATTGCCACGCCCACTCGTTAAAGTAATACATTTTTAAACAAAAGCTGACGTTGAGCTGTGCCTTTGCTCCCTTTTGTCTGCCACCCACAGGCACTGTGCATTTTTCTTTTATAATAAAAATTTATTTATTATTTCTACGAATGTTTTGTATGCTTGTATTTGACTCTCTCTGTGTGTATGTGTGTCTGTGTGTGTGTATGTTGATACTGCTGCAGCTATTTGGCAATTTTTTTTTGTTTTTTTGTTTCCGCTGATGCTGCTGCTTCTGCTGCTACTCTACTGCAACAAGGACACACATAAATTGCAAACATGATTTTTTGTTGCTCAAGAAATAAATACGACTATAAACTTTTGTGCTGCAGCCAAGCAATGTATGTAAGCTAAAGGAAGAAGGCAGAAGTAGAACTAGGGTTAAGTATAGATAGAGGAAGGCAATGCACTATGGCAAAAGTCTGCTTTTAGCCTGAATATATATAGTATGTAGTATGTTATATTGAGCAAAACTTTTTCTCATGTACTTTATCATCAATAATGCGAACAATTCGTGTTCGCATCTGAAAAGCATTTGTTTTTTTCTATTTTTTTTTTAGCTATTTTTAGCTGGCAAAAACTTTTCGATACTGATATGTGATTTTTTTTTTTTTGGCTTTTTTTTTTTGTATTTCTGCTTTTTTGGTAGCACTTTTAGCAAAATGTCAGTTTGTCTTGCTATGATGGAAATGCAGATGATTGTAGGCGTGGCAGATTTCTACACATTTCGCCCACCATTGATTGTCCATCAGCTGCTGACACTTGTCGTCGGCATCGAGTGCCAGAAATTCAATCATACGTCAAGTTGAGCAATTTGTAAAAGGGCTGACAAACACTCTACGCATAAGCGGGGGAGGGTATGGGGCAGGTTTATGGGTGTCGTGTCGGTGACAGCTGCGCATTTGGTATGCATAGACAAACGTAGAGCTGAATACAACAGAGCAGAGTATTTTTTTCTTCTTCTATTTTTTTGTTGCCTCATATGATGCATGCAAAATCATTTAGCTGACAACAATCAAATGTAATTTGCATCATGTGTGAAAAACTGTGCGAATCATCAGCTGCCAGATGTTACTGCAACTTCTTCCTATTTCTTCGTTCCCCTTTCCCTGTTACTCTAGCGCAGCTTTTAGATGCGACATGCAAATAAAACGGAAATGAATTGAAAGCACAAGGACATCTACATATGTATGTATGTATGTATGTAGAATGTAATGAGAGAAGAGAACGAGATGAGAGTTGAGTGGAGAAATGAAGTGTAGCTCATCTCAAAGTAATTGCATTTGCTTGCCAATTCTCACTTGCCACTTTAATATATAATTGCATTAACTTATTATTTATTTCGCTTTTGTCTCTCATTTTTTATTCATTCATTCTCTAATTCCCTCACTGCTTTCTTTCTTACTTACTTGCTATGCTATCTCTTTACAGAGCCCAACAGAGCGGCGCCGCTGCGGCTGTCTGCGTTGGTGGCAGCGGTGGTGTTGGCCAATCGCGTAGCGGCAGTCGCAAATTGCCGCCACCATTGTTACGGTCGCGTACGCTGCCTGCCATCATTTTACCAGGACTTCCGGCTGTCTCACTGCACACGGATAAACAAACATTTCATTTGGGTACGTAATGTAGCTATCTATAGCCACGGACACTGTCCACACACAATTACCACGCACAGACCATACTCCCTTCCCCCCAATGAAATTGTTGGTTACATTGTGCAGGCATAACAAGGGACACACGAACTATGCTATGTTACTATGTTGTTGTAACTGCATTGCATGGATTACAACAGCAAACAGAGAGACACAGAGAGAGAGAGAGAGAGAGAGGGGAATAAAAGAGTTACAATTTTATTGTAACTATACATATAAATATAATTGGATTCGCATTGAATAGAACAACAGAAAATTGCGGCAACTATGGCACGTAATTTTTATAGATTTATTTTTATTTTTTTTCTTATAATACAATTTTGTTCATTTAAATTGTGCTGGAAAATCGAATTATATAATAAATAAATTGTTCAACGAAGCTTATTTAAGAATTTTATTAAACAAAATTTGTAATAAAAAAAAATTTCATTGACTTTAGCTTCAAATTGACAGACAAAAATAAAAACTTTATGAAATTCTTGAAGTTGAAAGCAAAGTAAAAGAATTTTCTATGTAAATTAAAGATAGAAAGATAGAAAAGGAATTTTCTATGTAAATTAAAGATAAATTTGAGCTCTGGAAATTTTGTTGTATGTGCAGTAAAATATTTCTTTAAGTAAGAATAAGGATGCACAAACTAACATATAAACTGTGAGGATCTATTTCAACTAAGATTAGGTTAATATATATTAAATAATTTAATGAAAAAAAAATATAAAAATAGAAAAACAAAACATTTCATAACTATTAGGGTGACCATACTTACATAAAACAGCTGTAGATATGATCTTTAGAAACTAAAAGAAAGTAAAACATAAATCTATTTGTTAGGGTGACCATGCTCATAAACAGTAACATTATTATCTATATCAAAAAATAGAGTGACCATACTTATGCTGTACACTGCACAACCTAGAGCAATCAAATATACATATATTCATTAGCTTGATAATAATGAAAAAACTTAAATAATTTTAGCATTATGAAAAAAACATTTCATAACTATTAGGGTGACCATACTTACATAAAACAGCTGTATAAACTATCTTAAAAGAATCTAAAGCTCAAACAGTTTTAGGGTGACCGTACTCATATCATAATTAGAGTGACCATACTTTTACTGTACACTGCGTAACCTAGAGCAATCAAATATATAGCTTGAAAAATAATGTGAAAACATATTAATAATTATTAGGGTGACCATACTCACAAACTGATACTTCAGAAGCTATTTCAAATCAAAAGCAATTTGCGATATATACACATATATTTAGCAAAAAAAATTTATCTCAACAGTAACTACAAATATTAGGGTTGCAAAATTAGTTTATCCTTTCAATTCTTTATATTTATATATAAAAATTTCATTGAACTATTTCAAATCTACACCAATTAAAAGAAAAATACAATTAGAGTGCCCATACTATATAAATAACGAATAAAAAAAATCTGTTTATATTTTACAAATTTTAATAGCATTTTCTCTATTTAAATGAAAAATATAAATTTCAATTGCATCTCCAAAATTGACGCATGAATGTAAAATAATTCATTTAGTGAGAATTGCTGACATAGGTTTAACATTCAGACTGTTTGGCCAGTTAACAAACTAAAATGAATTGTAAATATTTTTAAATGCACAAAAATTTTATTATTTTTATGTAGCACGAGAGAGACAGAAAGCAACAACTGTGAAAACGAAATCACAGAGCATAGAGCATAGAGCACAGATTTTGCAACATGAAAGTAAATAATAAAAGAGAAAAAAAAATATTATAAAATAAGAAAAAAAAAATGGAAAGCTTTAAATCAAGTGTAGAGGAGAAACAGAGAAAATAAAATTAAAGCAAAGTGAATGCACACGTGTCGCCAGTGTCAGTCAAAATGGAATTCCTGGATTGTAATTTATGGACTCGACTCGTCATCCAACACACAGTTGCACACACAGATACAAAAGAAAATAATACGAAATATGAGTATTTATATTGCTGCAAGCATGTGTGTGTGTGTGAGAGGAGACTATAACTTGCTGTCTTGCTTCTCTATTCACCGGTCATTTTTTTTTTTTTTTTGCCTCACATCGACATTTTTCTTCGTATTTTTCTTTCTTTTTTTTGTAATATCAGATTCGCTGCGCTGAAAAGTATGCAATGCATTTGTTGATTAGAGAGTAAACAGCAGATAATAAAGAGTAAAATGAAGAAAGTAAAGGCTAAAGAGTAAAATAAAGAAAAGAAAATAACTGAAAAAAAAAATATGATAACGATGTATATGTTAGCGGTATTGGGTGTGGCTCTTCCGCCTCTTTGAAAATACTATAGCAAGTTGTAGACGTTAAGAATTCACAGTAAATTAAACCACAAGACGCAAGCAGCAGTTTAACTAATGGACTGACTGAACCTGAGTGGGCGTGCTCCAGCTTATGTTTCTACAGCTGAAAATGCAGCTGACGACAAACTAGCTGCCGGCCACATTTCTGAATGTTCGTCTGGGTGTGGACGTGGTGTGGTGTGGAAAATTAATTTACGGCCACTGACAAGTTTTCGACTTTAATTAAAATTGTAGCAAAATTTAGAGAGTACAAACCAAAATACAGAGACACACAGACATACACACACATACATATACGCATACTCACATATAGAGAGGCAAAACACACACACTTATGCACTTAAATGCATTTTCCATAATGTTAGTCAGTAATAATTTTCGTTATTTTCTACATTTTCCACACAGATGAACGTCTGTTGAGTTGCAAAAGCCGCAGCGGCAGCGCCAGCGGCAATCGTTGGTCACTACTTACGCGTGGTGGTGGAGGTGGAAGTGGTAGTGGAAGTGGAGGTGGAGCTGCAGCTGGTGCTGGCAGTCAAAATAACAACAACAGTAATTTGACCAACAACAACAATAACACATTAATGGTGAAATCATTGAATTTACCAAAAGATGATTGCACTCTGATTTACCGTCGCAAATCGTCAGGCAGTTCACCGCATCAACAGGCGCATGCACATGCTGCTGCTGCTAAGCAACAACATAATGCCGCAGCCCAGCAACATTTGCATTTGTATCAACAACATGTTGCCGATAGTTCATTATATCAGCTTTCTGATGATTTCGAGTGTCATGCCGATGGTTCGCTATTGCTTAGGTAAGTTTTCATCTCCACAAGGATGTTTCTATGTATCCATGGATACATGCCTGGGTATCAGATTACTAGTGTATATATATATATATAAATATCTAACTCTGACAGAGAGCTAACCACAAGGTCATAGTAAAAATCAAAACCGCTGCTATCTCTTGTCTAAGCTGCTTTTTCACGTTTTATACACTTAGCGAATTTTTTTTTAGAAATTTTACATCTATAGAAAAAATATACAAATAGTAGTGGAAGCAAAAAAAATTTAAAAAAATTTTTTTTAAAAAATATTAAAAAAATGTTTACACTTTCATTTACTTATTAAATTTATTAATTTCCCTTACAAATTTCTAATAAAGTTGTTATTAAAAATAAAAAATAGAAATAAAAAGAAAAATTGTCAAACTAATGTTTGCATTTTTATTTAATTTTTATTGAAATATTTTTTGATAAAAAAAAAACTCTTTAAAAAATTTTTAAAAATAATAAAAATTTCTAAAAACAAAAGAAAATTTTTAAATTCATTTTGCATATGTTAATACCTTGATTTATTTCTTGTGCATTATTTTTTTTTTACTAGTTAATTTTTGCTTTATATTTTATGCTCTAAGTCTTTGGGTGTTTCGCTCAGTGTATAAGCTTATACGTGACATATGGTAACTGGTAACAGAGCTTCGTCATGTTTTTTGCCGTGTTGTGTAATCACTTGACTTTACAATTTGCCCACAGAATACCCTCACCACAGGTATCATCATCCTCCTCACGTGGTTATCCATATCGTATGCCAGCTAAGAAACGTGCCACAGCATGCTCGGAGGCAACAACACCGCAATCACAGAGAGAACATCATTATTATCATCATCATCATCCACAGCAACTGCACGATTTCGCAATGGCCGAAGGTAACAACAGCAGCAGTAGTGCCTCGGGAACGCATACAACCTTCACGAAACTGGCCAAATTGCTGCATCAATCAAGCGCCATTACAAGCAAATCCAATCTACAGCCGCCGCAGCATGGTGATGGTAATGTCTATATGGAGACAAGTCTTGGATTGGGTGATGAGGCGCCACGTCGTCTGTCCTGGGAAAGGTGCGTATGTTATTTATGTATATATGTATACTACGCCTCGTTTGGGGACCGTCTATCGTCATTGTCACCAACACCAATGCCAACGCCAACACCTACCCCATGACCTACGCCATTGTTATCTCCAAAGAGCAGAGCGCTCACTCTGCTTACTTGTTGGCTTGCTGCTACTGCTGCTGCTGCAGTCATGTGTCAGAATGTCAACTTTCACCTTGACTGCCAACGCTTTTTTGCAATTAGTTAATTTCATTTTTGCGACCAAGTTGCAAAGTTGATCTTCATCAACGTGTCAGAATGAGACAAGCTCGCGCGTGCAATGTGCATGTGTCTATCTAATTGCTGCCCATATGCGAGATTTCTGCGCTTATATTCATCCAAAAGGGAAGCATAAGAAGGCACATTGAAAAGATAAAGCGAACTGAAAGAGCAATAAGAGGAGGTAGGAGTAGGGACAGGTCAGACATTCACTTGTGCAGCTTAGCGTCCGATGACATGACCATCGACAGACATGAACAGAGTCGAGTGCACAACACACATTTATCTTCATTTGACGCCGGGTTCAAATGAAGACACATGTTGCCTGCGATATTTTTTTTTTTTGTTTTGTTGTTTTTGTATGTTGCTTATCAAATGAGCTAAATAAGGTAAATATTATTGCTTTGGGTTTCACCTGTAACTGCGTCTCCGACACCTTCTTTTTCTCTTGC
>JBAMBR010001889.1:0-13637 GCA_037044475.1 Zaprionus obscuricornis
AAGTTCAGGTTCAACAATAATTCAAATTATTAGAATTATTATAATTTTTAATATAAACTATTTTATACACAGTTAATGTGCATATGCAAATTGTATTTACCGGCAAACCCTACGAGAAGAACGGAGAGACTTATTTGGAGGCAACGAACATGAGAATTATAGCTAAACCTGAGAAAATGTACTATGAATTGAGCAATCTCTTCAATGGCGACAAGGCTCTCGGGGATAATATGAATGCATTCTTAAATGAAAATTGGGAAGCTATCTTTACCGAAGTACAACAATCGATACAGAATTCATTTGCCGAAATCTTTCAAAAGATAGTCACAAGTGTATTCTCAAAGTATCCTTATGATAAGTTCTTTGCAGTGTGAATAAGTGTGAATTATCACGCAGTTTGATTTAAATAAAAATGCAATTGATTTAATTCAAATTTAGTATTAAATGGCTGCAAAAATGATATTTACATTGCTTTTGATGTCAATTAAAATACTGGAATCTATAGAGATCGATAATTAACTAATAAGCATTATCTATAGCAATACAGGTATTTGCTTAGCATCAAATTACAGAGTGTAAATAACGACATATGTATATGTATTATTTCATCTGGAATAAATTCAATATGAAATCCGGTTATCCCAGGTATAGGAATATATTATCATAGTTTCACTATAAAAGCTTATTGCTTCCCATAAAGAAATTATAGTTGAACAAGTGAAACCTTTTCGATAAGTCTTATAGTTGCAATCTTGTATTTGGATAATGTCAAGAACTATTTCAATAATTGTGCTATGCCTGTTTGTAAGCACAAAAGGAAATTTTCGTAAGAAAACGCATGCAATATCACATATTAGAGTATCAACATCAACAACAAGAACAACAAACTTCAATTCTACAATTTTTTTTTATAGCTGAAGATCCTAAGCCTTGCAAATATGGTGACTCCCAATGCCTTGTGAATATTATTAATAGTATTATAAAGGCAAAAGCAGTAGATGGTGATTCGGATATCAATTTAGTTCAACTTGATCCATATCCTATCGATAGATTGCGCATAAAGAAAGGTGAAGACAGTCCCATAGCTGTAGATCTAATTATAACAAACAATAAATTGGTTGGACTGAGGAATACACAAGCTCAAAGCGTAAAGTATGTTTTTTTTTTTTTTAAATAAAAATAATTATGAATTGAGAATAGAATTATATAGAAGATATTCTTAATGCAGAGGTTTTGGCAAGGATATGACTAAGCAGCACGAACTGAAGTTATTTTTGGATTCTGGATCTCTGATTGGACCTTATACTGTTAATGGAAAAGTTCTAATTATTCCTGTTAAAGGGAAAGGCGTTTCAAATATAACACTACGTATGCAATAAATAATATTAAATATTCATTATAATATAATAATATATAAAATTATTATTATTTTCTTTTTTTTTGCAGTCAATACAGACATGACGTTGACCTTTACGGGTAAGCCGGTCGAAAGAGATGGTGAGACTTATATGGAAGCGGAGAATTTAAAACTAATTGCAACACCAAAACGTGTTCTCTTTCATTTTGAAAATCTATTCAATGGCGACAAGGCATTGGGCGACAATATGAATGCAATTCTCAATGAGAATTGGTTTGTGTTTTACAAAGAAGTGCGGAATGAGTTATACACGGCGTTTGGAAAGAAATTTCAAGACATTATTACGAAGGTCTTCTCCAAGTATCCATACGCTAAGTACTTTCAAGAATAAATTCAATTAGTTTATTAATAGAACGTGTTATTAAATATAAATATTAATATAAATATATAAAATTGTTGAGTGATAAATAAATATAAATATACATACTATATTATATATAGCAAATGACTAAGGTCATGTTTTACACATTTGAAGATCAAAAGATGAAATGCATTTCGATGTACTTTACTGCTGTACAGAGATAATTTATTACATATATGGAAGCAATAAGTTAAGGCAATTACACTTGTCTACAAATAGTTATACAAAAAGAGGGAAGAGTGATCAATTTTTTGCAATTGTTTTTTGCATACAATAAATAGTTATTTAGAAATTTATATTTTTTAATGGGTTTTTATTTTATTTAACATGAAAACTAATATTTTGTTGATCAGTGTTTTTAGAAGTATAAATCATTTTATTACCTTAAGTAAGGGCAATAAATCGTAGCATGTCGCATTTATAGTGCAAAATTAAAATTAAATAATAGAAGTTTATTGCCCCTAGTAATTATGGCTAATTTATTACATGTTGATGTGACATGATTAATTAAATTGATTACCATTTCGCATTAAATAATTTTATATACGAAAAATATATATTAGAAAATTCTATAAAAATATAATATAAAAGTTACATTTAATCAATAATCAATAAAAAAAATAGTAAAATATTTACAACTATAACAATTCTGCAGCTGCGAATTTAATTATTTTTTAATTCAACGTACTATCATTATGCATATAATATATAATGACTGGCTCCCAAAACATTATGATTTTTGAAGTGCTGTTGCGGATAAGTGCTGTTTCCGTGGATTATCAATTAAAGAACTTTTTAAATATTTATTGCATACTTTCAGGAGGCGAGTGAAATTACTTCTCAAAATTAATGCAGCTCAAAAGTATGATGCAAAATAAATTGTTTACGTTAAAGAGTGTTTTATAATTTAACAGAAATAAGTAACTTAATCGTTATATTTTAATTGTAATTTTGGTTATATTATGACTAACTTTCAATAATGATTGTTCTTGTGTATGAATAAAAAAAAATTATTAAATATGGCCTGCAGCAAACTTTGTAATTAAGTCACTATACTTAAAACAAAGAAACATGTAATGTAATCTAAAAGTTTTTTTTACATCAAAATATAATGAGTTCAGCTGCTGGGAAGCATCTTCGTAAAAGCTTAATACATTACATTGTTCCGGTATTATGTAATTTATAATTTCATTAAATTAATATTATAAAAAAACACATTCATGACGATTTTTTGAACAAGTTCCAAGCCTGCTGCATTTGACATTTCTGGTCCAAAGCCAGTTCAAACTCAATAACAATAAAAGCTAATTAAGAAATAAATAATTTAATTGACAAAAATCAGTTATGCATGATATATATTTTTCGAAAATGATTATACTTTTTTGTAACTAGGGCGTATCTTATTGCCTAATCGGTTATTAGCACAGATGATATATATATATATATATATATATACTATATTTATGGATTTATTTCTATTCAATGCAAATAAGTGCAATGAACTGTAAAAGTTGTTAATTTATTAAAAAATAAAAAATTTGTTCTCTTTCATTTGAAATCAATTTGAATTTCTATACAGAATTCGGTTCAATCTCATAAAAAATTTATTTGTTTGTCTAAATGCAGCTGTTTTTTTTTATTTTGCTAAAAAAGAAATTAAAAGTTCATTTATTGTTGTTGCTATATTTTCTGTTTGCATTTCATATTCCCATAATTTGTTAAAGTGCTCCCTGAGTCAGAAACAGTAACAGTAAAAGCAACAGCAGTAGAATCCAAATCACAGCAAAAGTCAGAATCAGAGTCAGAGTCGGGCTCAGTCAATGTCAAGTTCGTTCCGGAGACACGAAAGTAATTTGTGCTTAACACTGAGAGAACACGATAACATTTAAACTTCTCTCTTTTTCTTTCCCTTATACTCTCTTTCCCTTGCCTTCTTCCTGCTATAAAAGTGGATCACATTTTGCTAGCTGTATCAGTCATATCTCGTAAGCAATACGACAAACATATCGGGAATTAATTTTAAAATGGATAAAAAAATTATAACTATATTTCTAGTATCTAGTTTAATGCATATATCCTTGCAGGATGAATTAATATTACGTATGTTAATAGACTTTGAAACGTTTTATCGATTATAGGTTTAAGTTCATTTCATTTGTTATAGCTGCCGGTATAAAAAAGTGTGGCATTACCGATGAGCATTGTCTGAAGGATGGCATGAACAAAGTGCTGAAGTATTGTGCACGAAAGGACATCAAAGAACTGGGCTTAGTAAAATTGGATCCATTACATATTAAAAAGTTTGCACTAGGCAAAAATGTAGATAGTCCCGTTAGCATTGATCTAATCTTTACCGATGCGGATCTTTTAGGTTTGGCAGATGCTCAGGTGCAGCGTATTTCGTAAGTAAAATAGTAACGATGTTTTGGATAATCATATATAGAATATATATATATCTCGTTTCAGTCCCTTTACCATCGATCTCTCTCGTCCAATTTCCTTTGAAATGGTATCTCCAAAGTTAACACTTAAGGGTCCGTATAGCATCGAGGGCAAGGTTCTCATATTGCCTATTGTGGGTCAGGGAAATGCTGAAATAGTGTTGGGTAAGTAAAGTGGAAAGATTGATTAGACGCATCAAGCTAATGTTATAAACATATTAGAGAACTGCCACGTGCATGCTGTGATCAAATTGAAACCAGTTTCAAAAGGACCGCGACAAACATTTGCCGAAGTGTTAGAAGTTAAAATGAAATTAGATCCATCACATGTCACTTACAAGTTGGAGAATCTTTTTAATGGCAGGAAGGATCTAAGCGATAATCTTCATGCTCTGATCAATGAGAACTGGAAAGAGATCTTTAATGAGCTGAAGAAGGATATAGCCACAGCGATGGGTTTAATTTTCAAGTCTGTAATAAATCGAACCTTAGGCAAGCATCCCATCGAACAGCTCTTCACAGGCGTATAAGTGCTATTATCTAATTTTGTATACATTCTAGGTTATAAAAGTTGTCTTAAATTAAGTAAATAAAAAGTGCATTAAGTCATTTAAAATACAATTTCAAGATGCCATCAACAATTAACAAAAAAATAAATTGGCATTAAAGACATTACAATTTCAAGACGTGCTTACAATATGTGCTTTAGTTTTTTTTTTTTTAGTACATATGAAGCAATTATATAATATGTAATTACTTAAAACAAAGCTCAGTTATCTGATTGTAAATAAAATCTAATTGTTTAACAATTGTCTAACTTTTCAGTCATAGGTATTGTTATAGAACTAGCTTTGCTTTGAATATAAATATAAAATTTTTAACTTATGAAAGTACAGATCATACTGAATTTAAAAACATAAACAAATTATTTTGAAGAGCATTCAGCTGCTTTCTCTTAAATGTAGATTTAAATTTTGTTTTTGCTTTCTATTATATATATTATATAATATAATATATATAAATATAATATAATATATTATATATATTATATAATATATTATTAATGATATTTATCAATCAATTACAACGTGTAAGACGAACACGACGATGATTTGGTTTTGGTGGCGATGAAGGCTCAATATCAAGTATATCACCACCTAACTGCAGATTCTCGAAACTATCACTCAGTTCATCCACCATCTGTGGCATTTCCATGTCGTTTTCTTTTTTTGGTAGCTCATAGCGGGCGAGAACCTCTGGTGGGAAATAATTCTCTGGTGTCTCCATCAATGCTTTCAAAAAGTCCTCATGTTGTTTGGCACAATGAAATAGATGGTGCAGCTGATAGCGTTCAGCTAACATTTCTTCCTCGGGGGTAAACAGAGGTTGTTGAGCTGCTTTTATATCCGCTTCAGCTAAAGCCAATCCACGCTGAATAGTGGCCTCATGACGTTCTTTCATCGATTTTGAATATCGATACTCTAGATCCATTTCCCAGTTAAAAACATGTACAAAAAGATGAGCTGATTTCAAACGTTCACGTAGATTTAATAGCAGCATCTCCAAATGGTTGGCATTATCTAAAAATGTATAAAATTATATCTTATTAGAATCTGATTAACTTGATTAATTGGAAACGAAACGAATATGAAATTGAATCAAACCGACTTTTGGCGTTTGAGTTGATGAACTGCATCGAACGCACGCGTAAATCCATGATGGTGAACCCTTTCAACGATTGCAACCCATTCGAAGCTTCATTAAGCGAGTTATCGCATTCGGTATATTTATTATAATCAAAATGACGATTGGTTTCTAGTTGACGGCGCAAACGTCCCAAAAAATGATCAAGTTTTGTGCATAGCACCTGAATATGATGACGCATATTGTAGCCCTTGGGCATGGTACTTTTTTGGGTAAAGTCAAATACATAATCTGATGGCACTGAATTCGATTGATTGCTGGGCAAATCAGTTTGAATTTGCTCGTGCAGTGAACAGAAGATTTGTAAGATACGCTTCACTTGATTTTTTTCTATTATAACGCTATAAAACAGGAAAATTTGTTAATATATTTGAGATTAATTGATTTTTCTCACTGTAACTAACCAGTTGTTGTCCATTTCCGGTATGGGCTGAATGTTCATTTTTTCCGACATGTTTTCTTTATTCTCTTCTTCTTGATAAGTATTTTGCATTTTAGCTTTGTTTCCGTAAATGGGCCTTTTCTTTTTGGCGCCAAGCTCATTTTTTTTTAATGCACTTTTTGCTATTTGCATCGTCGGATCACAGCCATAACCATGAAATTCAAATTGTGGAGTTGAATTTGGATTGATTTCAAATAAGACGCCGGCGTTGTTAACTTTTTGACAACTTGAAGGCTGTACCGCAGGTGGCATAAGCGGCGACGGCGGCGGCGGTTGCGTCGAATTGTTGCTATCAATTAGAGAGCACAGCTCCAAGTTTAATAACTCTAGATTACGGTTTAATTGCTGATTATCAGCATCCAATGCTATATTGCAATTCATTTTCTAATTTTCTAACAATATTTTTCACCAAACTAGACAAAAAAACAAAAACTTAAGGAAAACCGCGGGCGTCAGTCTGTCTACACTGATTAACTCAACTTTTTGTACTGGGCGTCATGCTGTCTGCTATGAAATAGAAATGGCGGCTGTAAAGTTAAGCATGCCGCCAAACTGTCTGGCGCTATCTGTTATCGATATAATTAGTCACGATCATAGAACATTTGCAGCAAGTTGGCAGCACTACAAAGTTACATGAAAAATATGAATAATCGTGTAATTTAAAAATAAAATATTCCCATTTTTCTATAAATATTAGATATATTGTTTGGATCCTATATATATTACTTGTTTCACATTTCTTTTATGCTAATCAGCAATAGGACCAGGGGTACAGCACGCACAGTGTAGAGATTCTGCAAAGCATACCTGGATTTACAGTTATTCATTTTGTGACGTCTCCATATTGTGTTTTCTTCTTAATAACTGAATAGAAATCGACAAGTGCCTTTGGTATATTTATTGAATTTATTTTATATATTTATACGTTTGTATGACATTCATAAACAGTTACATGTTTTACATTGTACATTTAATCAATATGTATATACTTAATATGTATTATTATTTATTATTTATTTTACTTGTAGTTATACAAGTATGTATATGTATTTGTATAATATTTTTGTATATAATGTTATGTTTATTATTCATGTGTGTGTGTGTGTGTGTGTTTTAACAAAATTAAATTTAGTTAAAAAACAAATAAGAAAAGCAAAACCCTTGATTAGTCTGGATAGTTTGTTTGTTTTTTTTTTTTTAATATTTACTATTGGTAATTAATAATTATTATTGCGTTATAAATAAAACAATAGACAATAGATTATAGTTAATTTAAAGCTACAACTTAGTGCGCATTCTTGTACTTTGAATTGTGAAAAAGAGTTTTCTACAACAAAAATCGACGTATAAACAATAACAAATTAATAATTATTATGATTTTACTACTAGTAATAACAAATGTTAAACAAATACAAATCAATGGATTTTTTTACTAATTCTTTTTTTATATCACAAGTTAAAATTTTGATTATTGTTTGGTCAATTTTTTAATATTTTTGTTTTGTCCTTTTTTTTATAATTAATTATGTTGTGTTTTGTGTATGAAATGTGTATATTTAAGTATATATGTATGTATGTACATAAGAAAATATACTAACAATAATAATAAACATATAAACATTTAATATTGTATAGTTATTTACTTTTTGAGTTTTTTTTTTTGTTACTCATTTTCTTATTATTTTGTTACATTTATAAATTGGTCTATACTCAAGTCATGGTGTTACTTTATATTGGTATATCGGTTACAACAATAAGACTGAAATACAGTTAGTTAATGGTAGGGGGAGATGGAGAGTAGAGAGTAAAGAGAGAAATGAAATTGATACAGATTTTATAGTTATTTTATAGTTCTACTAGAGATTACACAGAAATTCGAAATTCGAGTTAGTTGAGTAGATAAAATTGTTATAGTTCTAGTTACATGTTGTTATTTAATTATTTATTTTTTATGGTTTTTATGATTTATTAATTATCATTTTTTTCAGGATTTATAATTATGGTTTAAGTTCACGTTCAGATGCTGAGTATATGTATGTATGTATGTATGCGTATACGTATGATGATATTAATTAACAGTTATAAGTTGATACATTTACATAAGAAATATGACACAATGTTGTCAAAATGCTGCTTTGGTTGTAACTACTACTACTACAGTGATCTCTTGATAAGAAATACATTTTATTATTAGTAAGAAGTTTTTTTTTTAAATATTTCTCGTTCACAATATCGAATGACCACTGTACTAAGACGACATATCTGAACGCGTTGAATATATTAGTTTTGGTTATGTTCGAG
Source organism: Zaprionus obscuricornis (assembly GCA_037044475.1). Lineage (NCBI taxonomy): Eukaryota > Metazoa > Arthropoda > Insecta > Diptera > Drosophilidae > Zaprionus > Zaprionus obscuricornis. Next base: position 8,667 of record JBAMBR010001889.1, read on the forward strand.
TTATCATGTTCCGTTATCTATCGCTTAGTCTTTAGTTTATACTAAAGACTCTCTGAACTTTTTGCTAACGTTTACCTGTAAAATAGTTGTAGATGTTGTATATAGTATTTAGTATATAGAGTATATAGTATATAGAGTATTTATGTATGTATATATTGTATATTGTTTATGGTATATTAGCTATTTATGTATGTATATATCAATTGTTCGATAAGTTGATAAGAGTAAGAGATATTCGGGCAACGATATGTGTGTGTGTGTGATTATTTCTTGTTTTTATTGTATTTTTGCTTTTGGTTATGGGATCTTTTAGGGCGAAAAGACGCGCAAGCTGCGCAACAGTGTTGCCAACACATTGGCCAAACATTCGGCCTGCAATGCCAATTGGCCTGCGCCAATTGGACCAATCTGAACGCCAACCAATTCACGAAAGCTGCTTGCAACATCATGAACCTTTAGCACAATGTTACGCGTTTGTAGCGGTGCCAATGTGTGTCGCGTCATATCCTGTGCCAGTTCTGTAATCCTTCTGATTGCCGTCAAACAAGATGTCAGATGATCTGGCAAAGTTATCAATGTCATATCCGACATGGAGGCAACTAGAAATTTACTTGCCGTGACCAAAGCCAAAGTTTGTTCGGTCAACTCGTTGCGTGCACGTTGAAATTTATCCTCATCGATGCTAGTACCACCGCCGGCAGACTGTGCTGCCGAACATTGAGCTGCCACTTGATCCAATTTAATTAAAAGTCCGGCCATGGCAACATCCGTTTTGGCCAAAAGCGCTTCACCATCGATGAGATGGCCATTTTTGATAAACAACTTTTCACCATGTAATTGCTGAGGTTTCTTGGGCAACATGGGCAATGTTTGGCCATTGGCCGTGGAATGCGCATTGGGTAGGCGGGCCGTAGCCGGTATAGGCGGTGTGGTAGGCGTACCATTGATAACAGGACGTGGGCGACTGGCAATGATGGGCGGCAACGGAGGTTTCTTGGGAGGTGCACTCACCGCTGATGTTGAACCACTGGCTCCTGCTCCAGCTCCAGCTAGTACTGTACCTTGGGGTGTTGCTGGCTCTGAGCTGCTGGTCGGGCTACTGCGTGGTGGCAGCTGTGGCGGACAGAGTCCGGTCACACTTACTGTGCCAACTGACCCGGCTGCTGGTACAACCTGTCGAAGCTGCTTCTTAGGGGAAAAGCGTTGCATTAACTCAGCGCTTTTGGGTGGACGTGCTGGTGGTGGCGTTGTTGATTCTGCTTTGGTTGGTGTACGCGGTGGTAGCTGCAATTGTTCGGATGTATCCTCCTTTTTGTTAGATGTGGGACAGCAACTGAATTTACTTTTGCGTTCCACCGTTGCATATTCGATAACATGTGTCTGATCCTTGTTATTAATGTTATTATTGTTGTTGTAACTATTTTTGTGATTACCATTGGCTACGGCTTGAAAGAATTCGCGTTTGGCCTGCACTGAATTGCTATAGAGACATTCAGTCTCTGGCTCTGGTACCGGCTGTGCCTGTAGGTCTTGCTCTGGCTCCGATTGCACTGCCTCTAAATTGGGTGGTGGTGGTATTATGAATGACATAATCTCTTCGGGTGTTAACTCCTTGGCAGGAGTTGCCTTTTGTGTGGGTGGCGGTGCTACAAGCATTTGTTGTAGGAAACTATCCAATTCCTCGGCACGTCCCTCAAAGCCCTTTGGTGGTGCTGTTGCATTTAACAGCGACAGCGAATCCAATTCATCGGGTGTTTGAGGCGGCGGTATGGCACGTAAATCAATAAGATCCGTATCCGTCTCAATGAATGTATCTTCACGCACCTCAAATCCATAGATTTCCGACAATTGCCTGGCTGCCACATCCGCATCGGTATCTGCCACTGCTGCGGGCACATTGGAAATCTCTTTCAGCTGTTGCAGATATTCGCGTAAATTGTAATCCTTTGTCTCTGCACCAAAGTGTGTCCCATCGGGACTGTGCAGTCCAAAACTGCTGCGTTGCGCCAACTGCTGCTTGACGACACCAGAGACACCAGACGCGTGAAGCAGTTGCTGTGGACGCCGCGTCGTTGGAGATTGTGCTGGCGAGGCGACAGACTCGGAATCACTTTCACTTTGCGAAAAATCTGTGCCGAGTGCTTGAAGATCGCTCAACAGTTGACTAAATCCATTGAGCTTACGCTGTGGTCTTGGACTTGAAGTACTACACAAACTTGGCTTGCGCTTAGGTGTGGCGGGTGTTGGCGGTGCTGAGGCAGATACTGGCTCTGGTATGGCATTAAGACCTTGGGTTATGCCACTCAAATCATGATTTATGGTATCCGCCAACAGTTGCAATGAATCGCTATGTTTTAGCGAGGCTATTGCCACGCCTCCGCCCATATGACCAATAGTTGTCTCCTCTGTGGAGGATACTTTACTACTGTTGAGGCTATCGCAATCGCTATCGAATTCCAACATTGCCACACCTTGACCTAGCTCACGTTGCTGTCCCAGTTGCTGGTGTTGTCCCATCTGCTGATGGTGCTGGAGCTGTTGCTGATGTTGATGAAGTTGTTGTAGTTGCATCTGCTGCAGTTCTTGCTCTTGTTCATTTAGATACTGTTCGGAGCATTGTACAAGTTGTTGTAGTTCCTGTACACGACGCAAGACTTGCTCGTTCTTTGCCTCCACCGTTGATTGATGACTGCGACCAGCATCGCTGCAATAGTTGCTGCCACTGCTGTCACTTAGCCCTGAATCCTTGGCAGCCTCTTCCAGCAACTCGGTGGCCATAACACTATGTAGATCCAAGTCTGTGGTAGCATACGACAATGGTTGTGCCACCGGTTGTGGTTGCGACAGTACCGCCTGCTGTGGCATTGGATGATATGGTGGTGTTATCAAAAAATTAACACTATGCGCTCGTGTATGGAAGGGCAATAGATAGCTCCAACCGGCGGGCAATACAGTGTGCTGTGACAGAAACGCGGGTGCATTATCTTCCTCATGTGGTTCACGTTCGCGCAATACATTTAACGCAGTTCCTAAAATTATGAATCAGAAAAAATGAGATAAGTTCACGCACTAGTGGAGCTCTAGGGAATTAAGCTTACCTGTCAATAGCCTATAGTAACCACTTAGAACTAGACTAAATTCGCAAGCATCACGATCTTCCATAATAAACTTAACTGCACGATCGCCAAGCATATAAATCGACACACTGCATGTAACATCGTCTTCGCGATGCACCACGCAATGTGTGAAGTCTTCTATGGCCGATATGGGCTGTGGCTGTAGATTGAGAAAGAAATGATAGCAGAAGAAGATTAATATAAAAGATTAACGAAGCAAATTTAAAAAAAAAAAACTAACCACAGAATTGCGTGCACTTGATATTTGACTTAGACCGAATCTCGGACTGACGAGCAATACACGCTCCATGCCTTCTCTTTGGTTTGTGCTGAAACATTTGGCGCCGTAGCTAGGTAAGCTTGCAATTATGTCCAGATAATGAAGTTTAGCCTGTGCGAGAAAAAGATGGAAAGAGACAGATAGAGAGATTAGACGATTTACTTTAAATAATAAATGAATTTATTTAATGAATTTATTTATTCACCTGCAGCTGCGTAAGAACTTTGCTGGACGAGCCTGTCATCTCAGCATTGAGCTTCAAAAAGTGCGAAATCAGACGTCGCAATTCTTTGCGTTTCATACCCTCAAAAAGACTGACGGGTACAAAGCGTTCAAGACCAAATTCACGTCTAGAAATGAAGGGAAAGAATAATATTATATATAGAGATCATAATCAAATTATTTGAAAAGATTTAGACTCACTCGACCAGCTTGACGGTCAGCTTGGCGGGCGCAAAGTTATTAGCCAATGCATGTTGATGCATATGCAGCGCTGCAAGACGCAATGCCAGCTCTGGTTGCAATTCGGGTGCAAAACGTTCCTGATTAACATCGTTGCAGCATTGCATATAAAGATAATCCAATGCATGCAGATCCCGTTGTGCCAAATCTGCCGCCGATATGGGCACAAAAGTAATGCGAAATAGACAACGTAACTTATGTGCACCAGGTCGAGCAGCAATCTAAAATGTCATCAATATTTGCAGCAATTAGTAAAGTTTCCATGATGTTGAAATTTCTATAGATACAACTTACACGTGCCAGCGATTCTTGTGGATCGAGCAATGTTAATTTATTGCGCTTTAGACTCTTAACATGCTCCAGCACCAGGCTGAAGAGTTCACCACAACTAAGACAGAGCTTGTCCAACAACGAGCTGACCACATCCTGCACCGTTGTAGTGGCATCATATTTGAATGATTTGGTCTGTCCATTCTCTAGAAAGACCTTGAGCACATTTGCCATTGGTGGCACACAGATATCGCCTAATGAAAAAGCCGAAGGCTGTAAACAGAGTGAACAGGGTGAATATTGATTATAGTTTAATAAACATATTTTATATTTTCTTCACTTACTGGAAACAACGGTGCTCCATTGACACAGACGCTTTCAGCGAAACGCACACGACTTGGACGTGAACGCAACTTGGCGCGTTTCCCGGCAGATAGTAGTGTTGACTTTCGTCCCGGCATTACACAGTGTGCCATTGGCTGACAGACGAGAAGCGTTACTTGCGCCTCACAGGCGCGCACCAATTGTATAACATGATCCCGTGGTGCATCCTTAACGTCTTCCCCATTTACTGCCAATATTTGATCACCTGGTTGTAATTTGCCAATGCTTGGACCACCTTCGGTAACGAAACGCACAATTACCGGACGTTCACTGCCGGCAACAAAACCAAATCCCAATGTTGCGCTACGATGCAGCAATACGAGACGCGGCTCTGGTGGATGTTCATCCCATCTGATGCATTCGGGCGCCTCATAAGTTGTTGTCTTATTGAGATGACTATAAGGAGTAAGGAAAAAAGTAAAGTCAATTTAGATATACAAACCCAGATATCGATTTTAT